>CAUYLG010037133.1:0-37575 GCA_963573385.1 Cacajao melanocephalus | reverse complement strand
TATTTTCATGTGGAAGTTCCTGTTGTCTCATTTAAAAATATATATATATTACCATACATCTGAGTGTGTTTTATATATACATACATACACATCCCTACATTTTATATATATATATATGTATATATATATGTGTGTGTGTGTGTATATATATATGTGTGTATATATATATGTGTATATATGTGTGTGTGTGTGTGTGTATATATATATATATATATATATATATATATAAAAGAAATATGTGTGTATGACCACCCACCTTAGGAAATACAATCTTACCAGGAACTCTAAAGAGTCCTGAGTGTCCCTCCTCAGTCCCATTCCCTTCTCTCATTCCCAAGGTAACCATAATTTAGAATTTTGTGGTTCTTTCTTTTTCTTTGCTTTATAGTTACATCATTTCTGTGTGGCTTCTTTGAAACTTCTTGATGCATTTCCTGCCTTTTCAAACTTTATATAAATGGAGTCATGCCCTATGTCTTCTGTGACTTTAGTTTTTCCTTCAGGATTATGTTTCTGTGTCATTCATGTTGGTGTATGTAGCTGTCGTTGTAATTCATTCATTCACTATGCCATACAAATTCCACTTGCTGACTAGAATTTATTCACTGTCCTGTCAGTGAACAATTAGGTTGTTTCCAGATTTTTGCCATTACAAACAATGATGCTTTGCTTGTCTGTGTACATATTTCCCCATGCACATATGCAAAAGTTTCTCTGGAGTTTATACCTAAGAGTGGAATTGCTAGGGTGTGAGCTTCCTCAGCTGTACTGGTTGAAGGCAAATTGTTTCTCAAAATAATTGTACTAATTTATATTCCCACTTGTTCTGTATGAGTCCCTGTTACTCCACAGTCTCAACATTCCGTGATATTGCCAGACTTTTACTTTTTACCAGGCTCTGGTTATAATATGGTCACCGTTGGTGATTACTTTTACTCCCACTCCTCCTATCCAAACCCCTCTTAATGCTATTCAAGTCCTAACTCCATAAATTCTTACATAATGCTTTGATCCCCATGGATAATTTTGAACTTCTACTGTACTTTCAGTCAGAGCTAGATAGTTAATTACTACTTATTTTCTAATTATCTCATGTGTGTTAGTCATAACTCCCCCAACTTTTTTTTCCTTTAGGTCTTTTAAGCTCCTTCAAGTAGGAACCTTACCAAATACTTGAGTTTTATAATTCACAGCATCTAAAATAATGCTACTATGAAAATGTAAGAAAAAAAGCATATCACAGTGGTTTTTTTCTTTTCTCTTACACACTCAACACGTCTGCCACTAGATGTTGGGTTTTTTTTTTTTCCCCTACACACCAGTCGATTTCTTTGGGGGATTCTCCAGCTAACACCAGCTGGTTATTCTCTAATTCAATTCAATTATGACACCATCTACCTGGAGATAGCATGAGATCATCGCCACAAGTTAAGAGCTCAATCCTACAAGACTTCTACCTACTTTAGATACCAGTCACAAGTAGTACGTTGTCAGCTATATATCTGATTGACTGGCTATAAATTGGGGTTCCTATGACTCCCTTTTTGGGATTCATCTAGAGCAGTTCACAGAACTCAGGGAAACATTTTACTTAGTTTACCCATTTATTAAAATGGTAATACAGAGGGTAGAGATGAACAGCCAGATGGAAGGGATGCATAGCGTAAATCATATGGGATGGGTTGCAGAGCTCCCATTCCCTCTCCTGGCAAGCCACTATTCAGGAACCTCTGCATGTTCAACCTCTACTATCCAGAAGTTCTTCCAAACCTTGTCCTTCTGGGTATTGATGGAAGCTTCATTATGTAGGCGTGATTGACCATATCATTGGCCATTGGTGATCAACTCAGTGTTCAGCCCCTCATGGCTCCCCAGAGGTCAGGGGTTGGGCTAAAAGTTCCAATCCTCAAGTATATGGTTGGTTCCACTGGTAGCCAACTCCTTATTTTGAAGCTTTCCAGGAGCCCACCATGAGAAGCTTCATTAGAACAAAAGATTCTCCTATCACCGAGGAAATTAGAGGTCTTAGAAACTCCCCATCAGAAACTGGGGGTCAAAGACCAAATGTTAGAACAAAAGGTTCTCCTAGCACCTCTGTCCACAAAGGGATTGAGAGTTCTGACTTATGAACTCGGGCAGAGACCGAACATTTGAACAAAATTAACTCCTAGCACCCCCATTGTTCAGGAAATTACAGGAACTCTGTGTCAGGTACTGGGGCCATAGACCAATATGTATGTTTCTTAATTATTTTACAGCTACATACATGGGAGAATTTAGTGAATAGTGATTTCTGTTACAGTCAGTTTTTAAAACTGACTGTAATTTTTTATTGTGTTATTGTAGAACAGAAAAGTCTGTGTGATTTTTAATCGTGTTTTCGATTCTACTGACAATGCTAATTGGCTCTCATTTTCCTCAGGGCAAAGTCTCAGTTATTAAAGATGTCATGATGATGACAAAGTGGGCATCTAGAGAGGCAGTTTGAGACATCTGTAGTAGAAAGGGGCATAACCCACACAGTTCTTCTCATTTTGATGCCATCTTTCTTCTTATCTTGAATTATAGAATAACAAAATTGGGAAACCAGCATAATGCAAACTGTCTTCTTGATTTTCTTTTCTTTTTTTTTTTTAACAATACTTCTGAATCATGTATGAAGCTGTGAATTTTACTTAAAACGCTGGAAAACCCAATAACAAAAATTATGTCTTGTAAGACTGACTAAAGGGAAGGAAGAAACCAGTTTAGGCTTTGGGAGACTGAATAATGAGGAAGAAAGTAAGCTAGCTGCTAGCCTGTGTAATCATAGGCAGAACAGGAGCATGTTACGCTTGTCCTGGGTTCTTGCCTCTTTTACTTACTTTCTTTATTGCTTCCAGGTAATTGCTTCACCATAGGCCTGACCAACATCTTGAGCCACCCCCTAAGCCCATTTATCCTGCACAAACACACAGAGGTTATTGTGTTATGATCAGATATTTGTCTCATCCCACATTCTCAGCCTACTTTTTAAACTGTTTAATCTCATTGATTAAAATCCAATTTAATGTGCCAATATGAAAGGATAAATATGACCTTTAACTGCTGTGTCTAACTCATTGATGTTTCTGGTACTTGCTACTTTAGGCATGAAGAGATATTTTGGGACTGGTTATGAAGACTCTTAAATATCTGTGGGGATGAGGAGAGGGAGGTAGGGTAGGGTAGGTACTGTATCTATCTAGCATGGCCTGTAGATTCTGTCTGCCATGCACAAATGCAGTAATTAAGCTGTAACTAAGTTGTTGGCAGGTTTTGTTATTGACATGACAATAATCTCTGCTTTTCATTTATGTTTAGATAGTATAGGCATATTCAAACTCTTCTTTTGGTAAATAGCTTATCTTTGTTTCTGTTTCGATTTGGCTATTCTGTTAAGTAGTTGTTGCCTTCTAGTTGTTTTATTCTCAGCCTGGACTTTTTGTCATTTATATCATATTTGGTGACATGAAGTTGATTGTATATTACTTAACAATGCAACTTGAGATTTAAGGTATGTACACTAAAACATCTTAAATATAGAGCTTCCCTTTGAAATTTGAGGTAGTGAAAGTGCGGGCATAAATATAAGATAAAAAAACATTGCCTTATAATTACTAGAATTATTCAATATCTTTCTTCTAGGCTTTGGAAAGCATTTTGGCAAGTGAACGTTTACCATTTTCTTGCCTTAGAAACATCACTCAGACTTTAATGGACACTTTGAAAAATCAAGGTAATAGAGTTTGTACTGATAGGACGCTATGTTCTCAAGTCAAATTTTATAACTCTGATTATAGAAAGCTACTGACTCTATGATACCATCATGTTACTTTAATGTGGAAGATATGTGTGTGCCTGTGTGTGTGTGTGTGTGTGTGTGTGTGTGTATGAAATGAGGAATCTTATTCTCTGATGTATGTAGTTGATCCTCATCTAAGCTGTCTGTGAATGTATTGACTGTTTGTTATTGGAAAGGTTTTTTTTTTTTTCATTGTGAGGAAAGACGTCAGTATAGAATGATAAGTTGTTTTTCTTATCTAGCTGTAGAACATTGTGAAAGCCGTTGGAATTAAGGGGAAGTTATCTAGTGGTATGGGAAAAACAACCAAGTTCTCTTGATGCCGTTGTCTTTTCTTTAGCTTCACTAGAGGGGACGGATTTCTCTAGGGGGACACATAGTGTCATTTTGACCAAGATAATAATAAAAAATATTTGTACTTTGTATTAATGTTCTATTAGTGTATAACATCTGTATTTTCCCATCAGTTTCCCTCATGAACAGAGTTAAGGACTTCCAAAATCACAGACAACAATCAGATTGTTAGTTCTGAATTTTCTGATCATTTTTTGCTGCTCAAAATTTGTCTGTACTATCACATTATTCTTTAAAATCAATCAATCAATCAGTCAAAATGTATTTGTCTGAAAAAGGATTACACTTGAAACTGGGGTTATAACACCGTATTCCATCCAACTGAACTAGTAAAAATTCAATTTATTCTTAATTCCTAACATCAGTTAAATTGTAATGTTCAGTGGACTGGTATCACCTGGTTGTGACTTTTGCTTGTCATATTAATTATGTAAAACCAGTTTTGTGTTTTAATTATGTGTAAGCCAGCTTTATGTGGCTTACTAAACAAATTATAATTTATTCTTTCAGGGCTTCAAACATCCTAATTTTGAGACTCTTGTTCAACCTTTTTTTAACAGATACATAAAACTGACATTGGCAAATAGTGAACTCCTTTAGTGTATACCACTTGTCAGAAATAAACACCTCTTTTTAAAAGCATAATATACTTATAAAGCCCTCCTACCCCTCAAGGCATTAACAAAATCCCAAAATGTACTAAGTGAAAAGTTATCTTTCACTGGTCTGGTAGTAAACCAAACACCATTGTTGGAGCTCTATAAAATCATCAGTTTCAAGCTCTATGTAAAATTGAAGTTCCTAAAAACTTTATTTTGTATGGTCAGTTTTATTATGGCTCTAAGAACTTGAACAATATTCCATGATACTATATTTAAAATAAGATTTGGGGGGATTTTCAGTGTCTCCCTTTTTAAAGAATAAATGTTTTATATTAGATATAAATATTGATATAGTATATGAATTATAGAGTCAGGGAAAAATCTTTTCAAAGGTATTTCCAGATAATTTCTTTAAATTTTAAGTATTAGATGAAGATATTTCTGCCTTATTTTTTTTTCTTTTTTATCCCCCTAGTTTTAGAGCATTTTATTTTATTTAAAAAGTTAGACATTTTGTCATGACAGAAAAATTATCTTTGCTTTCAAAATCTGGTATAGGTTAAGCATCTTAATATTTAATACATCAGAGCATCAGGGAATTATGTAATATTGAGAGATTTAATGAAAGAAAAACCTGTTTATGAGTCTGTTAAACATATCTCTTAAATATACTTTTTCTTCTGCCTTTTAGAACTTGAGTCTGTTGACGAAGTATTGCTACAGTTTTGTGCCAATAAACTAAAATTACTGCAACTTTATGAGTCTGTTAGTCAGTTAAATTCCACTGATTTTCATTTAGACACACCATTCTCTGATAATGTGAGTAATCCCAAATTTTATATTATATAAAATAATCTCTCTGATTAGTTTTACTTTTTAAAATCAGTAGTAAAGAAGTAGAAAATTAAGAATTTTTTTGGCAGGGTGCAGTGGCTCATGCCTGTAATCCCAGCACTTTGGGAGGCCGAGGTGGGTGGTTCACCAAGTAAGGAGATCGAGACCATCCTGGCCAACATGGTGAAACCCCATCTCTACTAAAAATACAAAAATTAGCTGGGTGTGGTGGCATGTGCCTGTGATCCCAGCTACTCGGGAGTTTGAGGCAGGAGAATCACCTGAACCCAAGAGGTGGAGGTTGCAGTGAGCCAAGATTGTGCCACTGCACTCCATCCTGGGCCACAGAGCGAGACTTTGTATGAAAAAGAAAAATAAAAAAATTTTTAAAGCTTTAAAGGTATATTTTCTTTACCAAACCCCCTGGTAGCTCTCTGTATCTTTCTGCTAAATTTATATTATTTATAAAAGTGCTGAGATTTTAGGCATGAGCCATTATGCGCATCCATGATACGTTTTTTCACATATGGTATATAAAAATAGTTTGAAAGCCTAGTAGGTTATATCCCTGAGAGCCACACACAGGACTTATATGTAGATAAAATGAGAAATGTTTTTCTATGTTTTTATTTTACAGTGTTTATGCTGCTTAATAACTAAGCATTTAAATTCAGATATTTAGTTTCCTCAGAATGGTAGGAGTTGCATTTGACACACTTTTACATTTTTTTCTGACTATATAGCAATACAGATTTATTAAAATTCTAGCATTTGCCAGGGCACAGTGGCTCACACCTGTAATCCCAACACTTTGGGAAGCTGAAGTGGGAGTATCACGTGAGCCCAGGAGTTTGAAACCAGCTTGTGCATAGTGGGACCCTGTCTCTACAAAAAAAAAAAAAAATTTTTTTAATTAACTGAATGTGGTGGTACACACTTGTGGTCCCAGCTACTCAAGTGGCTGAGGCAGGAGGATTACTTGAGCCCAAGAAATCAAGGCTACAGTGAACCATGATCGTGCCAAGGCACTCTAGCCTGGGTAACAAAGTGAGACCCTGTCTTACAAAAAAAAAAAAAAAAAGAAAACTAACATTCTAGAAGAGAATAGAGTACCCTTAAGAAATATGCAAGAAATATGCTAAAATGGTACTTTTAGTAGTATGTAGCATTTCAAGATTACTTTATTTAAAGAACCTCCTACTCATGAAATGTGATTTGTAAGTAAAGTTTTAAGCAGAATATATGATAGCTATTATATTAATTAAAAAGTCAACTTTTGCTGACAGCCTTGAATTTCAGTTCAGATAATGTGGTTGATAGATGTGGAATGTTGTTTTGTTTTTTGTTTTTGTTCTCTTTTTTAAAGGACTTGGCTGTGTTACTAAGGCTTGATGAAAAAGAACTGCTTAAGCTCCAGGCATTATTAGAGAAATATAAGCAAGAGAACACCAGGACAAGTGTTCGATTTTCTGATGATAAAGATGGTGTGTTACCTGTAAAAACATTTTTGGAATATTTAGAATATGAAAAGGATGTGCTCAACATAAAGAAGATAAGTGAAGAGGAATATGTGGCTTTAGGTATGTAAAATAATATGCTGTTCTTTGTATCCTTCCTCTTTTAGAAGAAAGCATTTTAGGAACATAATAGCATCTCAGACATTCAGTTTGTTTTGAAATTTAATTAATGAAAAGATTTAATGTACTGTATTTTTTGGCCAACAAAAGATACTCTGATCAACAGGTTGTATTAATAAGTATACTAAAGAGACAGTACTAGATCATTATTTGCTTTCTGCTTTAATAAATCAAGCAAATTGAACCATTAATTTCTCTTTCCTCATAATGTTTTGCTTCTCTAGAATTCCAGATTGTGATTCAATAAGATTGTTAGTCCAAATGGTAAGTAGTCATTGATTAATGTGCTTTGTTTTTGTTCTACCAGGCAGCTTCTTTTTTTGGAAGTGTTTGCATGGAGAAAGCTCCACTGAGGATATGTGTCACACTTTGGAGTCAGCTGGACTTAGCCCTCAACTGTTGTTGGTAAGGCTTTTTTTGGTTGCTGGGTGCTGTTCTTCCTTGTGAATGTCACCCAAAAGTGTCAGTCTTTTTTTTTTTTTTAACCATTTTCTTTTAGGATATCATAGAATGATCATAGAAATATCATCAAATGGTATTCTAAAAATGATCAAAGAAACTTTTAATCACCATATTTAATAGAGTAACATTATTTTATTTTTCTTATACCCTGTAAAAAATTTTTTTTTCTTTTACTTTGAGAGAGAGAGAGTCTTGCTCTGTTACCCAGGCTGGAGTACAATGGTGTGATCATAGCTCACTGCAGCCTCAACCTCCTTGGCTCAAGCCATCCTCCCACCTCAGCCTCCTGAGTAGCTGGGACTACAGGCACATGCTGTTATGCCAGGCAATTTTTTACTTTCATAGAGATGGGGGTCTTGCTATGTTGCCCAGGCTGTCTCAAACTCCTGCCTGGAAGTGATTCTCCGCGCTTTACCACTCAAAGCTTTTGGATTACAGACAAGGACCACTGTGCCTGGCCAATTTTCTGTAAATGTTAAGAAGCATATTCTGTAGCTGGCCTGAAATAAATTTAGTATCTGTATGCATGCATCTGTATGTATGCATTTACAGTAGAATTGGATCATCAGTAAAAAACTGTCATGTTACGATGAAAAAGATCTTAAAAACAAAATAAACTTCCCTTAAAGCAATGTGAAATTGTTATGAAACATTTTCAAACTTTGAATATATATTAAAATGTAATCTCTAATATAAAAAATATAAAACAAAAGAATCATCCAAGGAGAAAATACACTAAATTTTTGCCCTTTCTGAAAAAAAAGGAAAGTTACTCCATATTCCTTGTTCTTCTTTGTTATTACATATCCCCTACACATATACACATACACAGCTGTCCCTCAGCACCCATGGAAGATTGGTTCTAGGAAACTGCCCCCCATGCCAAAATCCATGGATACAGAAGATCCTGATATAAAATGGTGTAGTAAAAAATTAGCCAGGCATGGTGGCATGTCCCTGTAGACCCAGCTACTCAAAAGGCTGAGGCGTGAGGATCCCTTGAATCAGGGAGGTCAAGGATACGCTGTGATTGCACCTCTACATTCCAGCCTAGGTGACAGAGTGAGACCCTGTCTCTAAAAAAAAAAACAAGTTAAAATGGTGTAGTATTTGCATGTAACCTATGGACATCTCCCATATACCTTAAATCATATCTAGATTACTTATAATACCTTATGCAACGTAGATGCTGTGTAAATTATTGTTAAACTGTATTGTTGAGGGAATAATGACAAGAAAAAAGTCTGTATATGTTCAGTACAGGTGCAACCATCCATCTTTTTTTCCTGAATATTTTTGACTCAGTTGATTGAATACATGGATGTGGAATGCATGGATACAGAGGGCCAGGTGCACACTCTTTCACACCCCTCCATTCACATGTTATATTTTGGCTAGGATTTGGGGATCCTACCTCTGTGAGCTTGTTGACTGTTTAATGTATTTTTTTATTATGTATGTGTCTGGTCTTGGTATCAGGATAATGCTGGCCTCATAAAATGAGTTTGGAAGTATTCTCTTCAGTGTTGTGAAATAGTTTGAGTATAATTGATATTAGCTGTTCTTCGAATGTTTGAAAGAATTCAGCAAGAAATTCATCAGATCCTGGGCTTTCCTCTGATAGGAGACTTTTTATGACTGCTTCGGTCTCGTTACTCATTATTGGTTTGTTGAGGTTTTCTGTTTCTCTACAGTTGTTGGCATAAAGCTGTTCATAACATTCTCTAATGATCCTTTGTATTTCTGTGGTATCAGTTACAATGTTTTCTTTTTTGTCTCTGATTTTACTTATTTGAGTGTTTTCTCTTTTTTTTCTTAGCCTAACTAAAGGTTTGTTGATTTTGTTTATCTTTTTTAACAAAACAATGTTTTTGTTTATCTTTTGTAATTTTTTTAAGTCTCAATTTCATTTATTTCTGCTTGATCTTTATTACTTCTTTTACTAATTTTTGGGTTGGTTTGTTCTTTTCTAGTTTATTGAGGTGTGCACTGTTAGATTGTTTATTTGGAGTCTGTTTTTTTTTTGAGGTGTTTATTGCTATAGAATTCCCTCTTAGCACTCTTTTTGCTGCATTCATTGCTTTGGTATGTTGTATTTCCATTTTTATTTTTATCAATAAATTTTTAATTTTTCTTTTTATAGTTACTTTTTTGGTCTCATTGGTTGTTCAGGAGCATGTTGTTTAATATCTGTATTTGTATCAGTCTCGTCACTGATTTCTAGTTTTATTCTGTTGTGGTCAGAAAAATACTTGGTATGATTTTGACCTTTTACAATTTGTTGAGACTTGTTTTGTGGTAAACATATGGTCTGTCCTGGAGAATATTTTATGTGCTGATGAAAAGAATGTGTATTCTGCAGTAGCAAGTGAAATTTTCTATAGATATCTATTAGGTCCATATGGTCTAGTATGTAATTTAACTCTGATGTTTCTTTGTTGATGTTCTACCTGGAAGATCTGTCCATTCCTGAAAGTGAGATTGAAGACCCCTATTATTACTGTATTGAAGTCTGTCTCTCCCTTTAGATCTATTAATATTTGCTTTATATATTTGAGTGCTCCATTGTTGGGTGTATACATACTTACTATTGATAGATCCTCTTGCTGAATTGACTCTTTTATCATTATATAGTTACCATCTTGCATCCTCCCTTCTTTTTTTGAGACAGAGTCTCACTGTCACCCAGGTGGGAGTGCAGTGTCACAATCTTGGCTCACTACATCCTCCACCCCCCAGGCTCAAGGGATTCTTCTGCCTCAACCTCCCCTTTGTCTCTTTTTATAGTTTTCAACTTAAACTCTTATTCCATCTGATATATGTACAGCTTCTGCTCTTTTTTGGTTTTAATTTTTATGGAATATCTTTTTTCATTCCTTCACTTTCAGTCTATGTTTGTCTTTATAGGTAAAGTGAGTTTCTTATATGCAGTATATGCTTGGATTTTGTTTTTTAATCCATTTGGTCACTCTGTGTTTTTTTAATTATTATTGTTATTCCTAGGGTCTAAGCAATTCTCTCCTCTCAGCCTTCCAGTTAGCCAGGACTGTAGGTGCATACCACTGTGCCCAGCTCACTCTGTGTCTTTTAATTGGAGAATTTAGCCCACTTACATTCAGTATTATTATTGATAGGTAGGGTCTTACTCCAGCCATTTTGTTCCTTGTTTATTAGTTGTTGTGTAACTCCTCTCTTTTTTCTGTTTTGTTTTGTTTTGATGGTTAAATGATTTTCTCTTGTAGTATGTTTCAATTCATTGCTTTTGATAGTGTATTGCTTTTTTTGGTGTATCTATTGTAGGCTTTGCACTGTGATTACCATGAAGCTTAAAAAAGAGTGCTAGTTACAACAAGTATTTAAAACTGATACCAACTTAACTTCAACTGCAAAAAAGCAACAAACCATAAAAAGAAAACCTATACACATTAATTCCCTCCTCCCTGCATTTTGGCATTTTTGATATCATCATTTTACATTATTTATATTGTCTCTTAACAAATTGTTCTTATTTTTTGATAGTTTTTTCTTCAGTCTTCTTACTAAAGATAAACGTGGTTTAAACACCGTAATTACAATACTAGTACAGCAATCACATTAGCATCATTTTCTTTCAGTTTGGAGAACTCCCTTTAGTGTCTGAGAGATCACACATTTCTTATAGGATAGGTCTTATAGCAGTAAATTCCCTCAGCTTTCATTTGTCTCAGGAAATCTTTTATTTCCCTTTCATTTCTGAGGAATAACTTTGCTGGGTAAAGTATTTTTAGGTGGCAGTTTTTTTTTCCTTGAACACTCTGAACATATTGTCCCACTCCCTCTCGGCCTGTATGATTTCTGTTGAGAAATCTGCTACCAAGTATATTGGATCTATCTTATATGTTATTTGCTTCTATTCACTTGCTGTTTTCTAAATTCTCTCTTTGTCTTTGACCTTTATGAGTTTGTAAATTAGAGTATTCTTGTTTGTGTTAACTCAGATTGATGACCCTTGACCTTCCTATACCTGTATATATATATCTTCTGGTTTGGAAAGTTTTCTGTTATTACTTATTTGGGTAAACTTTCTACTCTTTTGTCTTTCTCAGTTCTCTCTTTAACTTCAATAACCTCAATATTTGCTCTTGTGATGTTGTTTTGTAGCTCCTATAGGCCTTGTTCATTCCTTTTCATTCATTTCTTTCTTCTCTTGACTATGTATTTTCAAATAGTCTATCAACAAATTCACTGATTCTTTCGTTTGATCAGTTCTGCTATTGATGCTCTCTACTGCATTTTTCATTTTATTTATTTTTCAGCTCCAAGGTTTCTATTTGATTTTTTCATTAGTATTTCAATCTTTTTAAAATTTATCTGATACATTTTTGAATAGATAGTATTTTTTTGAAGTTTGTTGAACTTCCTTAAACTGTTATTTTGAATTATTTGTCTTAGAGATCACACATCCCCTTCACTTTAGGTTCTGTCTCTGGTGCCTTACTTTGTCAATTTGGTGAGGTCATGTTTCCCTGAATGTTCTTGATGCTTGTAGAAGTACAGTGGTATCTATGCATCGATATATTAGGTATTTACTTTAGTCTTCACAGTCTATCTTTGTTTCTACTTGGCCCTCCTTAGAGGGCCTTCCAGGGATTCTAAGCTAACTGACTGTTACGTTCCGTGAGCTTGTGCCCAGTGCAGCTGTCATAGTACTAGACGACACTCTAAGCCCAGGCTTGCTGCAGGTTTCTCAAGAGCTCTGAGGTTTATGTGGCTTTCCAGCCTTCATGGACTAAGGGAAGACCCAAGGAGGGTGCTGTTGCTATGTGGGAATGCTGGCCAGTGACCTGAATCCAGAAGACTGTCCTGGTGGCCCAGACAGGTGTGCATCTGCATCCTAGCAAGTCTCTGTACAGGTGGATGGGTCCCCAGCTGCAGTGAGAGGGGGTAGAAGTGAGGCTGGACCCCTTTAGGATCTGTGTGAAAAGGAGGCTGGCCGGCCTGTTTTATTGGCTCAGATGGGTATGTGTCGCCCAGCAGGTTCCTGCACAAGTGAGGTAATTCCTCGACTGCAACAGGAGGGGCTAGAGCTGAGACTGGGCCCTCTCAAGATCAGCTGTGGGAATGGAGGCTTGTGTGTCTCATGTTGGCTCAGAGAGGGGTGTCTTCCAGCAAGTTCCTGCACAGACAGGATAGTTCTCCACCTGCAGTGAGGGGGCCCTGAGCTGAGATCCTCTTAGGATCTGCTGTGAGACAGAGGTTGGTGAGCCTGTCAGGGAGGCTCTGACTCCTGGGCTGAGAGATCTGGGTGAGTGTCTTAGTCCAACCCTACAGCAAGTGGCACCTCGTTAATCAACAGCAAATTGGCCAGACGTGGTGGCTTACGCCTATAATCCCAGCATTCTGGGAGACCAAGGTAGGCAGGTCACCTGAGGTCAGGAGTTCAAGACCAGCCTGACCAACATGGAGTAACCCCATCTCTGCTAATAATACAAAAAAACTAGCTGGGTGTGGTGGCACATGCCTGTTATCCCAGATACGCAGGAGGCTGAGGCAGGAGAATCACTTGAACCCAGGAAGCGGAGGTTGCAGTGAGCTGAGATCACGCCATTGCACTCCAGCTTGGGCAACAAAAGCGAAACTCTATCTCAAAAAAAAAAAAAAAAAAAAACAGCAAATCTATGCTCACGTGGTAGTAACTCCTTTCTGATAATATGCTCCTTAATAGAGATTTGGATTGGAAGGCAATGCTAACAAAGAAGAGTTGGAAACAGTGAAGTTTAAATATACAACAGGTTGTAATCTCTTAGGTAGACAAGGCACCTCGTTCTCCCTCTCATATTGTATGACACAGCAAGCTGCCACTTATTTTTTCACCTCAAGAAGCTGCATCATCCATATGCATGCATTTGCTGTCTAGGAAAGTATAAGATTTTGTCTATGTTAAATTTTTTTTAGACTGAAAAAGATTTAAATTTGATTTCAGTCTCTGCTCCTGAGTGTTTGGCTTTCTAAGGAAAAGGATATTTTGGATAAACCACAGTCTATCTGCTGTCTTCATAAAATGCTGTCTCTCCTGAGCAAGATGAAAGGTAGGATGCTAGTGCATGTTGTAGTTCAGAATCTCAGGATTTTAGCTAATGCTCTCATAAGCAAAGTTTAGTGTTTGAAATGTCACAAAAAGATGGGAGAGTTGATAGGATCCCTTAACAAAAGGAGTCTATAGTGTGCAAAACATTTCACCATGGAGATTCTTTTATGTATTAATAGAATACTCTTAATGCATTTGACTTACATTTTATGAAATTTTATATTTTGTATCATCATAAAAAATAATATGATTTGAACAATACATCTTAACTCAGTAAGGCAAATGGAATGGTCTTCAGGGAGGTAATGTTTTTCTTGTTATTTTTTATGTGATTATCAGAATATTAATCTATTATACTAAAATATTCGGGCCAGGCACAGTGGCTCACAACTGTAATCCCAGCACTTTGGGAGGCCGAGGCGGGCAGATCACGAGGTCAGGAGATCAAGACCATCCTGGCTAACATGGTGAAACCCTGTCACTACTAAAAATACAAAAAAATAGCCGGGCATCGTGGCAGGCACCTGTAATCCCAGCTACTCGGTAGGCTGAGGCAGGAGAATCACTTGAACCCAGGAGGCAGAGGTTGCAGTGAGCTGAGATCACACCACTGCACTCCAACCTGGGTGACAGAGTGAGACTCTGTCTCAAGAAAAAAATTCAGTTGTTTTCAATAATGATGAAATATTCCAAATAAGGATTTAATATTGATTCAGAACAAAGATGACTAAAAGATCATAAATAAATGAAATAGAAATGTTCTGAATAAAATAGATTGTTAGATTTATTTTCCACTTCATTGAGAAATAAAAAAACACATCAGTAGGAAACTTAGTTTTAACGTTATGTTTAACATAAATGGTTACACGAAAGAAATAGACAGGGTAAGAGTTTATTTTTGAGTTTTCTCCTATCCCTATAGTGGCCATCGATGAGACCTGGGATTCTCAGTCTGTGTCGCCATGGTGGCAGCAGATGCGCACAGCCTGTATTCAGTCTGAGAACAATGGAGCTGCTCTATTGTCTGCACATGTTGGGCATTCTGTTGCTGCACAGATATCAAACAACATGACAGAGAAAAAAGTAAGTGGACAAAGGTATGGCTTTGATCTGTACACAGCCATAGGCTAAGGGGATGCTTTCCTTTTCTGGGTTTTTTTTTTTTAGATCGGGGAAAGGGATGAGAGGTGCTCCCCTTAATTTGTTTATTCAGCATGATGCCATCCATACTTGAATTTAGCAGTTGCCAATGGCAGTATCCTACTGTGTTTTTTTCTCATCTCTTGAGGACTCAGATTTCCTTTACAGCTCATGCTGGATCAAATAATTTTTTCCAGGGGGATGTTATGTTCATTTAGATGAGACACCTGAGTAGGTCTGTGGAGAGACACTTAACATTGTCAGTCACTGTTGTTTATAGGCTCAATTTAATATTGCCTTCTTGAAATGTTCTTTATGCTGGGGAGAGATGAAATTTCATATTTTTTTTAAGTTAAAGAGTATGTTCTGAAGAGACATAAGTATTTTAATTGGTACTAATAGACAAAACTGTGGCCCTTGCCAAAGATGGCCCAGAAAACTTCGAAGTGTACTCTTGTTGAGTCAGGGTCATTAGTGCAGGACTCCTTATAAATATCTGAAGTCACCATCCTTCCCCATGAGTCTCCAGTCTGCTCCTGACCTTCATGTTTCATCCAACCAAATAGTAATACTTGTAAAATAGCTTTATGTGTTGCTTTGTGATGTATCCTCAGTATCCATCACCTTTCAAGTTAAAAGCTCATTTGAGTTAATATTGATTCAGAATCTTTAGCAGAGAATCACCAGTGCATTTTTTATTAGTTTTCCCAAACAGTTTTGGGTGCGGATTCAGAGGCCCTCACTGATTCCTGGGAAGCCCTTTCTCTTGACACTGAGTACTGGAAACTCCTTCTGAAACAGCTGGAGGATTGTCTTATACTTCAGACTCTGCTTCACAGCAAAGGGAACACTCAGACCTCCAAAGTGTCATTGCTGCAGACTGAGCCACTTCTAAGGCTTTCTGTTAAAAAGTTATTAGAAGGAGGAAAAGGTAAGCTGAGTTTATTTGATCATTTGCATCCATGTTTTTGTGTTATGAGGGTTTCTTTTAATAAAAATGACTGAAAGAATAGGGAAAGAATACACTCAGATTTAAAAAATAACAACTTTCTATATATTTTCTCTAAATTAATTTTTTCTAAAGTCTCATTTGGTCAGTTCCACGCTCAGGAACTGCTAGGTGCATCCCTCTGCCTAAGAAAATGGCCGTGATTCTCAAAGAGTGGTCAGAGGACCTCAGGAGTCCTCCTTTTTTCACCTACATGTCTGTATGAGGTCAGATTTTCCTCGTATGCTTCAACTAAAACAACAGAGCACAATAGATTGAATGTCAAAGCTGATTGGGGGATCCAGATAGAAGCTGGACATTACACAGATGTGCAAATATGTAAAGTAGTACCACTTTTCTCACCAAATATCCCTTTTTTTTTTTGCACTGGGAAATGTAGTTTTTTTTGTTTTTTTTTTTTAATACTAAGTTCTGGGATACATGTGCAGAACATGCAGGTTTGTTACATAGGTATACATGTGCCATGGTGGTTTGCTGCATCCATCAACCTGTCATCTACATTAGGTATTTCTTCTAATGCTATCCCTCCCCTAGATGCCCCAGTGTGTGATGTTCCCCTCTCTGTGTCCATATGTTCTCATAGTTCAACTCCCATTTATGAGTGAGAATATGCGGTGTTTGGTTTTCTGTTCCTGTGTTAGTTTGCTGAGAATGCTGGTTTCCAGTTTGATCCATGTCCCTGCAAAGGACATGAACTCATCCGTTTTTATGGCTGCATAGTATTCCACGTGTATATATGTGCCACATTTTCTTTATCC
Organism: Cacajao melanocephalus; assembly: GCA_963573385.1. NCBI lineage: Eukaryota > Metazoa > Chordata > Mammalia > Primates > Pitheciidae > Cacajao > Cacajao melanocephalus. The sequence goes on along the minus strand of CAUYLG010037133.1, from coordinate 20,889 downwards.
AGTCTATCATTGATGGGCATTTGGGTTGGTTCCAAGTCTTTGCTATTGTGAATAGTGCTGCAGTAAACATACGTGTGTGTGTGTCTTCATAATAGAATGACTTATAATCTTTTGGGTATATACCCAGTAATGGGATTGTTTGGTCAAATATAATTATTTTCATAAAATATTAGCATGTAATCAGTTTGTTATTTTCATTTTAAAATGGACTAATAAAATTTTTTTTTAAATTTATCAGTTTTAATTTTTAGTACCATAAAGATTGACAGCTATAATTCATAAACCAAAGTTCTTTGGGGTTGTCAGTAATTTTAAGGGGATCATGAGATTAGTAAGTTCAAGAATTGCCTTTAAATGCCTTAAGCATAAACTTTTAAGCTTGCTCTCCAAAAACTTTTGACTTTGAATCTAATTGATTTTTCTATTTCTTTCATACTTGCTTCCTAGATTTTAGTTAAAATGAAGCATCCATGTGCATCCTGTCTTAGATCTGGGCCTATCCTCTTCCCTTTCCTTGCCTCTCTCACTCAGGAATATCGAAATCTTATTCATCTTTCAAGATCCAGCTCAAATGCTTCTCCTCCAAGAAACCCTTCATATTCGCTAACTGCAAATTTTCTCTTTTTCCCCCTAATATCCATAGAACTTTATTCCTCTGTTCTGATGCATCACTTTTTACTGTCCTGGAGTCATTTGGGTTCCTGTGCTTATATCTTGCAGGAATATAAACATCTTACATTTTTAGTTGTCTTTGGGGGCACACTCTTTTTATCAGCAGCTCTTTTAGGCATTTGATACTGGAAGAACTGTGTGTAAGGTTTATAAATACCCACATATTTATAGATTTTTATTTAGCTTACTCATTTTCTCATTCTTTATAAACTTGTGACCATTTTTTTATTATAAACTCACCATACGTCGTGTTGCCACCTAGTGAAAGGGTGAGGATGCTATTTGAATATTAACCTAAGCAGTGGAATCAGGGGCTTAATTCTGGAATGAGAATTTTCAAATGTTTTAGAAGAAACAAGAAATGAGATCACCTAGCACACTACTCGCATTTATTTTCACTGCTAATTGTGAATTTACTGTGAAGCATTCTTTTTGTGGAAGGTTTTTATTTGAATCAAAAGAGGAGGAAAGACAGAGAGAAAGTTTTGGTAAACCATAGAAGAAGTGTAATTTGTTTTCGATAATTAACAGGACTCTTTAAACATCTGAAACGTTTTTCAGCATGTGTTTACAATTTTTTGTACTATATTGATGACTGAAACATGATACAGTATGCCGTTGATTAGCTATGGCTAAATTAGGCCCAGAAACATTTCATATAGGCAAATTAGTTGATTATTGAAAGTGATATTGGCTGGGCACAGTGACTCATGCCTGTAATAGCACTTTGGGAGGCCAAGGCAGGCAGATCACCTGAGGTCAGGAGTTCAAGACCAGCCTGGCCAACATGGTGAAATGCTATCTCTACCAAAAATACAAAAATTAGCCTGGCACGGTGGTGTGCACCTGTAATCCCAGCTACTCAGGAGGCTGAGTCAGGGGAATTGCTTGAACCTGGCAGGCGGAGGTTGCGGTGAGCTGAGATCATGCCATTGCACTCCAGCCTGGGCAAGAAAGCATAACTGCATCTAAAAAATAATAATAATAATAATAATAATATTATATTGCCCTTAGGAGCCTAGGCAAGTGTCATACTAAACAATCTATTTTCACTTATAATTTAAGTGAAAGTGTTTTAAGGATATATTAATTTCTTTGTTTTTTGAGATGGAGTTTCACTCTTGTTGCCCAGGCTGGAGTGTAATGGCATGATCTCGGCTTACTGCAACCTCCACCTCCCAGGTTCAAGCAGTTCTCCTGCCTCAGCCTCCTGAATAGCTGGGATTACAGGCATGTACCACCACACTGGCTAATTTTGTATTTTTAGCAGAGACGGGCTTTCTCCACATTGTACAGGGTGGTCTCAACTCCTGACTTCAGGTAATCCACCAGCCTCGGCCTCTCAAAGTGCTGGAATTACAGGCGTGAACCATCGTGCCCAGCCAATTTCTTTGTTATTATCTGGTAAAGTGTACTTTAAATCTGTGGACATAGCATATGGTATGTGCATGTGCATTTATATTCATCTAATATTTTGAGAGTATAAGGATGGCCTGACATAATATCAACAACAAAATATACTTCTTGTTGCCCTCACAAGTTGTATGGTAGGTAGTAACACTGCTGTAAATCTCATGGCTTTTTCGGGTCACCTTCAGGCTCAGAAATGAATGTGGCACTTAAATCTCTTCATAAGGAAATGTAGGTTATGAACCATATTGGCTCCCATTGGCAAACACTGCCATTGTGTTGTAAATTTTTCTTTTCTTTCTTGTCTCCAAACTATAGGTGGCATTGCAGACAGTGTAGCCAAGTGGATATTTAAACAGGACCTCAGCCCTGAAGTATTAAAACTGGCTAATGAAAAAAGAGATGTAGAAAACCCAGATGAACCCAAAGAAGGTGTTAACAGAGGTTTCCTTGAGGTATCAGAGGTGAAGACGGACTTAGGAGCCATGCCAGGTGATACACAAATAATGAGAAATATGAAATCCAGAGTAGAAAGATGTGGCCAAGTGTCCGTCAAGGAAAAAAATAACATCACTGCTTTCTTCTGACTTTCAGACCTACTGCATTTAGCCTATGAGCAGTTTCCTTGTAGCCTTGAGCTAGATGTGTTGCATGCACATTGCTGCTGGGAGTATGTTGTTCAATGGAATAAAGATCCAGAGGTAAGATTCTCATTACCTCTTTCATGTTATTTCTGCTTCTGCGTTCATGCTGTTCATATGTGGGGACTGTAATTAAAGAGCTTATTCCGAACACTGGCTTTTTTCCCGTTGTAATGCCTCTGTACTAACTAGGGTAGACCTTTTTCGTGCATTTCCTCTTATAATCCTCATAGTAAACCTGTAACATGTAGGTACTGTCATTATCCCCACTCTAGAGAAGAAAAATCTAGGGCTCAGAGAAGTTAAGTTTCTTCCTTGCAGGCACACAGCTAAGTGAAGTGTCAGGATTTAAAGTTAGGTTTCTCTTTATCTGAAACCTGTGTGCTTTGCCCTACTCCCTAGTTAGGTTGTGACAAGTATATTGTTTATTTCTTTCTGAATTCTTGCATGAAATGACACCAACCTAACAAAATATTCATTTTTTTGTTTGTTCGGTTGGGGGTTTGTTTTTTTGTTTTTTGAGGCATCTCAACCTGTCCCCCAGGCTGGATTGCAATGGTGTGATCTCGACTCACCACAACCTGCCTCCCGAGTTCAAGCAATTCTCCTGCCTTAGCCTCCCAGATAGCTGGGATTACAGGCACACACCACCACGCTTGGCTAATTTTTATATTTTTAGTAGAGATGGGGCTTCCCCATGTTGGCCAGGCTGGTCTCAAACTCCTGACTTTGTGATCTGCCCACTGCGGCCTCCCAAAGTGCTAAGATTACAGGCGTGATCCACCACGCCCGACCCAGAATATTCTTAATATTATAGTCATCATGATAGAAGTCAAGAGTGAAGGTCCTGACATCAACCTAGTGTCTTACTGTTCAAATATGTCTGTATTTGTCTGTTACTTCTATTTGCCTTAGAAGAACAAAGAGGCATATTTTGCCAGATTGCCCTTACAGTTCTCTGCTCAGGCGTCGTTTTCTATTGTTTTTGTTAGCCACTGTTTCTACCAGGGCATTCGCAGTCTAGAATCAGCATAGGGGGAAGGCCCCAAGCCTGGAGACAGAAGGCCGAGATTTAGATCCCAGCTGAATTGTTGACAAGCTTCTGGCTCAAGAGAGCCACTGAATCTCTGGCCTGTTATTTTCTACCTTTTTCTCCCTCCTTTTTAAAATGAAGATGCCGTGATCAAATAAAATATGAAAACATACTGTAAATATTCCTCTTTGCCAATCGGTCCTTCACTTAAACCTCCCTAGTCAGTGCCCTGGTAAGTTATTCCTCTCAAATCAAAATTCTTACCTTTATCATCCTTGTATGAGGTTGCACTGCAGAGAACTCTCACAGATGAACCAATTCATGCTAATATATTAATGGAAATGATACTCTTCCTTCCTCCAAAAAACTAATTGCTTACATATTAAAGGAAGACATTACAAAAGTAAGTGATTTAAATAAAGGAATAGTCTTTGATCAGTTAAACCTTGACCAAAAAATGATTTTAGGACAGAGGATCCTCTTAATGCACCTCAAATCACTCCCTTCTGTTGACTACAGCCTGAATGGCGATCATATTTAGGCTCTCTACTTAAATGAGTTACTTTTCCATTTTATTAAAAAGGAATGTTATGTCTAGAATAAGAACATAATTTCTAAAATCTGAATGAATTAATTTCAGATTCAAGTCTAAAAAAGTGGCGTTTAAGAAGAAAATTCTGCTTTATAAAGCATTTGTGGTTTTTTTGGGATGGAGTGTCACTCTTTGTTCCCCGGGCTGGAGTGCAGTGGTGTGTGTGATCTCAGCTCACTGCAATCTCCGCCTCCCAGGTTCAAGCAATTCTCCTGTCTCAGCCTCCCAAGTGGCTGGGATTATAAGCACCCACCACCACACCTGGCTAATTTTTGTATTTTTTGTAGAGACGGGGGTTTCACCATGTTGCTCAGGCTGGTCTTGAACTCCTAACTTCAGGTGATCTGCCTGCCTGGTCCTCTCGAAGTGCTTGGATTACAGGCGTGAGCCACCACACCTGGCCTATAGCATTTGTTTATAAACCAAAGGCAACTTGCAGAGAGGACATAAACAAAGCTGACATCAAGCCCCATGGCTGCTGCATATAGCTTATAATAATCATAGCACATAGTTTCTGTTCTCTTTGTTTCAACTTTCTCCTAAAATGAGGGCTATAATGGTAGTTATCTCAAAAGGTTATTGCATTTTTTGAGGAAATGAATGCATAGTGCATGACATTTTGATTAGTTTATCATTATCATTAGTATTGCTTACATTTAAAAGAAGTTGTTGTTTTACTTGTTTTTCCTGTTAAATATTCATCTTGCCCCATCCAACCACTGTCTCAGCTCCACCATTTGACACACACAATTTTGTAAGGCTCAAAACAACACAATTACCTTCAGACAAATTTCAACACACAGTATGTATTGGCGATGATAATATGTTTGATAATGATGTATAAGCTACAAAATTATTTAGCAGAGATCTGGATGATTTCATCAGTGTTGCGTATTGTATTTGAGTTTTAATATGTAAACTACTTTAATTAGAAAGAGTTGAATTTCAGATATCCCATCTGATATTTCATATTTCCTTCCCTGCTTTAATTTTTTTCTCTTTGGCACTTACCACTAACATACTAAATATAATGTATTTATTTATTATGTAGGTCCCTCGCTAGAATTTAAACTCAGTGAAGGCAAGACTTTGGGTCTGTTTTGTTCATTATGGAATCTGTGGTGCTTCAAATAGGGCTTGGTGCAGAGTAGATGCTCAATAAATATTTGTTGAATAACAAATGAATTGTATATACAAAAGCAAGCTTATTGTTTTTACATCTGTATGAAATTCAAGTATTTATTGGAGAGAATATTGCTATGATGTAAAAACCCAGCAAATTTGAATTCAGAAGTTAGCCCGTATGACCTAGGAGCTGCTAGGAATTAATCATTGTATAGGTAATGTGAGTTGAAGAGGGACAGTTTATCAAAAGTTACTTCTTACCCAATAATTTCATGTTGTTATTGCAACATTCTTAGGTAGCTTTATGCAGAAATTTATGTAAGAAGTCTCCGTTGATAATGGTAAAACCTATTAAATGATACCTCTTTTTCTTTCTCTTTTTTTTCTCCCTCTATGGAAGGAAGCACGTTTTTTTGTTAGGTCAATAGAACACTTGAAGCACATTCTTAATGCACATATTCAAAATGGTAAGTAAACAGATATTAGAAACATCACTGGTTGATTTAAAAGAGACTTCCTGACTTAACAGGTTATGAATTTAAAGATTCACAACCTATTAAATTTTTATTTGATTATTCTGCAACCTAATGTATTACTGTGTATTGGCTCAGGTGTAAGGGTCGCTTGAGGCCAGTGGTTCAAGGCTGCAGTTAACTAAGACCGTGCCACTGCATCCAGCTTGGGTGACAGAGTGAGACCTTGTCTCTAAAAAATAAACAGTACTGGCCACGTTAACTACTTGGGAAAATGCTATTTAAAAAGGGGCAAAAGAACTGGTAGTAATCACCACTTCTGTTCCCCAAGCTGACTACTATTCCTGGGAATAATTAAGGCAGCTGTTTTGCATCTGTCTTTTCAAGGAAAGAGGGAATCAATGATAGCTGCAGAACAGCTGCCTTAATTACACCCTTCACAGATAGTGAAGGAAAGAGGGATAGATTTCTCAGGACTGTGATTCTTAATGAAAAATTGTGATAGCCAAGAGCCTAATAAGATTAGATTGTAGCAACTATCTTGTGCTTCTTATAATGGATATGAATATTCTCCATTAGCTGCCAGACCTTGGCATTTAATAGACAGATGGGTTTCATTATAGGAATTGAGGATATCAGCACCAAGCTAGTTAGTAACCTTAATAATGATGAGACTTGGTGTTAGGCTGGGTAAGAGGAGGTATCACCTTATGTCTCTGTGATAAATTCTTGAGAAGCTACTTTTTTTTTTTTAATTGTACTTTAGGTCTAGCGTACATGTGCTGATCATGTAAGATTGTTGCATAGGTACATACATGGCAATGTGGTTTGCTGCCTCCATCCCCCCATTACCTATATCTGGCATTTCTCCCCATATTATCCCTCCCCAATCTCCCCACCCCTCCACTGTCCCTCCCCTGCCCCCTCCCACCCAGAAGCTACTTCTTTTTCACCTCTATCACATTCTTGCAGGTGGTATGTAATCCAGTTGCAGAAATTGTAATATGTCCCATTTTACTTGAAGAGAACTTGAAAATTACTTACTCATCTCTTAGATCTTGCATTCATCCAAAAAGAAAAAATTTACCCTGACTCATTTGGAAAATATCATGTTTAAATTATTCTATCCTTATTGATAAAATTAAGTTATAATTAAGTTAGTAACTGACTTCAGACTAGTATTTCTTCAAGTCAAACTTTTACCCATTTGTACCTTTACTGATCGACTAAGGTTCCTGGCTTCTCACAGCGTATGAGGGACCTTACTCATAGACAGACTCACTCAGCTGCAAGGGTAGTAATAACAGCATGTGAAATGCCATGTTTATGCTGCCTAATTGACAACTGTTTCAGAAATTTAATTTTAATGCCACAGCTCAGTGAGTAGTGAGTGACAGGGTCTTGCTTTGTTACCCCAGCTGGAATATAGTGGTGCAGTCATAGCTCACTGTAATCTTGAACTCCTGAGTTCAGTCTGTCCTATCACCTCAGCCTCTGAGTGGGTCTATAGTAGCCATGCACCATCATGCCTGGCTAATTTTTTAAACATTTCTTCATAGAGTTGGATTCTGGCCACGTTGCCCAGACTGGTTTTTTTTAAAAAAAAATTTTTATATTTTGTTTTTAATAGTTTTTTTTATATTACTTTAATTTGTAGTTATATATGAAAAAAATCAATTGGCAGACATTGGGATTGTTTCTAGTGTTTGGCTGTCAGGAATAAAACTGTTCCCAGTAATCTCGTACATGTCTTCTGTATTCATTTCTCTTGTGTGTATACCCAGCAGTAGAATTGTCGGGTGATACAGCAGACACGTTTAGCTTCAGTAGCTACCACCCAGTAGTTTCCTGTGTGGTTTTACCAAGTTATTATATCAGCAGTAATGCATGAGTGTTCCATTTGTTCCATATCCTCATTAATACTTGGTATTGTAATTTAAAAATTGTTTTTAGCCGTTCTGGTGGCTGTGTAATGCTTTCTCACTGTGACGTTCTATTTCTCTCATAACTAATGATGTGACTCTTTTCTTCATGCTTATTGGCAATTTTGACATACTCTTATACAGCCCAGTTCTGATTTTTATTAAAGATAAAGATTTCATTAACTTTGTAATATTACATAAGATATAAAAAATGAAATCAAAATAAATATTCCATATAGTTTAGTAAACTTAAAAAAGACAGTAATTTGTTATATATAATAAAAGTGAGAATATATAAGCATTCTATTTACTACTTTACTTGCTATCTAGGCATTGCGCTGATGATGTGGAATACGTTCTTAGTTAAAAGATTTTCTGCTGCTACATACTTAATGGATAAGGTAAGGTAGTTTCATGTATTGACTTCTTATTTATTTGTTTCTCTTAATTGACTAATATGAGAAAGATTGGTCACGTTAGGCTTTGTTAGACTATTTTTTAATTTGATAATTAGATTTTACTCATGCTCAGTTAAATGTAATGTCCAGTACTGGCATGTTAATGACATGAAGAAGAGGTCTAAATCCTCAGAGAGAGTCTATTATATTATAAAAGCCCCTTAACTAAAGAGATTAGGACTGGTGGTTGATTCAAGCAAGGATTTGCATTTTATTTCAAATTAAAATGTAGAAATTTACACTTAACCGATCTTTGATATAAGGCCAAGATTTTTTTTTTTTTGAGACAAAGTCTAGCTCTGTTGTCAAGCTGGAGTGCAGTTGCCAAGCTGGAGTGCAGTGGTGCAATCTTGGCTCACTGCAACCTCCACCTCCTGGGCTCTAGCAATTCTCCTGCCTCAGCCTCCCAAGTAGCTGGGACTACAGGTGCACGCCACCACGCCCAGCTAATTTTTGTATTTTTAATACAGATGGGGTTTCACCATGTTGGCCAGGATGGTCTCAATCTCTTGACCTCATTATCCGCCTGCCTCGTCCTCCTAAAGGGCCAAGATATTTTCTTTGAATGGAGTTGATTGCAGTTCTCCTTTGGTTTTCTTGCAAAAACCTCACCCATGATGCATTGCGTATCATGGCTGGATCTTATTTTTTTGAAGTTGTTATATAAGCTAAGTTACAACCTTTAGATTTCTATAATTTTTGTAGTTCCTTTCTCTGTATCTAATCCAAAAGACCTAGGAGTTACTCTCCTCCATAAACCTTTGCAAAGCATTCAACATAGCATTCATGTAAATAACTCCCCCTTTTTTCTCATTCATATTTCATCAGTTATTGAATTAAATGACATAATTACAGTGACATGTACAACTAGCATGAGTAGCTTTGGGAACAAACATAACATGTAAGCATAGAGCTCAACTGGTGGGAGCAGAAGCTGCTTAGGGTAACAGCCTAGTCTCCAGCTGACTGGCCGGGGGCACTAAGTTAGTATGTTTTACAGGCCACTCAACAATGTAGATTAATGTAGCATCAGATGAGTGGATGCTAAGAGAATTACCACTGTAATGAAAACATTCTTTTAAATGTACAGTCACAGTCATTTCTGCACCATGAATAGCACCACAACCAAGACCCAACTTTAGGCCACTGCTCCCCTTGAAATGGCTTTCTTTGATATATTTGATAACATATTTATAGTTAACGCTAAGCCGTCTTTCCTCTGTGCTCTTCTTCCCTGACTGCTTAGCTTCTTTCTTGGAACTTGCATCTTTTGGCCTTTATGATGATGTTCTCCTATTCAGCTTCACCTCTGACCCCTCCTCTTTTGAGAGACTAATAATAAACTGTAATTTATGTGTGTGTTACAATTTGTAATTTAACAGCATTCTCACATCCACAGTCACATTTGATCTTCACTACTTTGGGGTGAAAATAGTCCTAAACTAGGAAGCAGGAAATTTGTGATTCAATAAGTCTTTATTATAATGTGTGTTTCTCATGTGCTAAGACCGTGCTAGGTTCTGAGGTTGAACCAATGGAAGTTACAGTCCTGGCCCTCAAAGAGCTCACAGTTTGAACACCAGGTAAACAGACAACAGGGAGTTTTTGGAGCTCAGAAGAGGAGGAAATAAATAACAAGACAAGGGGAAGGCTTCCAACTTAAATTTTGGTGGATGGCTATATATGAACCAGTGAAAAGTAGGTGAGAAGAAACTGTATCCCAGCAGTCCTGGAGATTTTTAGAGTTTTTTTCTTATTTAGTAGTTCAGAAACAAAAAAAGAAAAAAAAATAGTTCAGAAATATGTAATTTATATTGGAAAGGGATTATTCTTGAGCCCAGTGTGACATTAAGTTTAACCTCAAATTTAATTGCATATACCATTGGTAGAGACAACAGCTAATTAATGAGGCTGCCACATTTATTTATAGATGCATTTATAGTTTTTAGATTTGGTTACTTTTTCTTATCTATACCATAGTAATGTCTTTTTATTTAAATTATTAAATATTACAACATTTTGTCTTTTAGGTTGGAAAATCACCAAAGGATAGGTTATGCCGAAGGGTAAGTGAATCTCCCATAACTAGAGTTGCAGTTGTTAATTCCACACTTTTTGTAGTATTTTATTAACTGTAGGGGTGAACTTTGCCTTTTACTATTGTGATGATGTATCAGGAGGAGATAACAAAAATGAAAAGAGAATGTATTGCATTAAGGAAACTGGTCATGAACTATGGCCAATTTTAATTTACTTTTCCAGATTATTAGATAGCATATTTAAACTAGGTTTTTATAAGATGTATTCAACTTTGGACTGTGGACAGGATAACATGCTACCATTGCTGCATATTTTTGCTCTAATTCAAATTAGACATTTATAATAGAAGCATCCAACATCAAATTGAAGCAGGTTCAAATGAAGTAGTTAATTTGACCTACCTATATATATATTAGGTATAATAACATAACTATACAAATACAACATTAATCTTAACTACTATTCCAATCCCTAGATACGGGACTTGTATTTGACCTGGGAAATTAATAGTACTAGCAACCTCAGAACTTTGAAATGTTCTTTTTGCAAATACCTTAAGGAATGTTAGGACAAAGCTGTTAGAGGTCCTTAGTCCCAAAAGAATCACCACTGTTGAAGACTTTTTCTGGTGTGTTCTTGAGAATGGTTTATGACTAGGTTGTGTGTATGTGTGCATGAGCCCACACACACTGAATTATTTGCTTTGGGGATGTGAGGAAATGATTGGTTGTTGGTTTTAAAAAGATTATACACAAATGCAGTGGTCCCTTGGACAGGCCCTTTAAAGGAGTCATTCAGAACCATCTGTTGCTCACAGCGTGGATCTGGTATTTAGTTCTCAAGCTTGTAGATTCTAGTTTTGCTGAGAGGGTTGAGTTCAGTCTCTAAGAGATGCTCTGAAACCAGACCAGGCTGTTTTCTTGGAACTTTTCAGGTTAGACTCTCATATGTATCTTCCCTCTACCATGATGATTTGGCTACCAGATGCCTTAGCAAGCTGAACAGTGAGCTCAAAAGTGCCACCATGTATAGTAACTGATGAGATTGTGTCTATACAATACACGAAGAACACTACCTTTTTTTTTTTTTGAGACAGAGTCACGCTCTGTTGCCACGTGCCAGGCTGGAGTGCAGTGGTGCGGTCTCGGTTCACTGCAACCTCTGCCTCCCGGGTTCAAGCAATTCTGCCTCAGCCTCCTGAGTAGCTGGGACTACAGGCGTATGCCACCATGCCCAGTTATTTTTTGTATTTTTTAGGAGAGATGGGTTTCACCATGTTGGCCAGGATGGTCTCGATCTCTTGACCTTGTGATCCGCCCGCCTCGGCCTCCCAAAGTGCTGGGATTACAGGTGTGAGCCACTGTGCCCGGCCAGAACACTACTTTTTAAAAGTCATTATTTGTACCACTTTTTAAGGCTTGACTTTAAAATTGGTTGACAGTAAATAATCTAAAAGAGGTAACTTAAATCTGCTAATGCCTTGACTTTCTAATTCTTGCCTGTCTATTCAGTGTGGAAAGTCAGCTGAACAGGTGTATTGTATTCTGGTTCTTGTTTTTCTGTTATTAACTATAGCAGTTTTCCTGCAGGGCCTAATTATTTTCCTTTTTTAAAAACAGGATGTGGGAATGAGTGACACAGCAGTGACATCTTTCCTTGGCTGCTGTTTGGATCTTCTTCAGATCTTAATGGAGGTAAATAAGAGGTGTATTTTCATTCTGAACTGCTCCTAAGATATAAATATTCTGCAAGCCATTGCGTTTAATAAATTTTAATGAGGTTGTTTTTCATTCATTCATTTCTAAATTTTGACTTAAGCCCAAAAGGTAGTGATGTTTTCTTATTAAATTCTTATTGAAATTAGGCTTTGTGTTTTTTTATTACAATTTGGGACAGTGTACAGTATGAGTTTGCACTTTGCTGCTAATAAACTCATTAGGGTATTTGTGAGCTATCATTTATCCATTACTGAACACAGTCCTCCATTCTTGAAACCCTTAGGCAGATGTTAGCAGGGATGAAATACAGATGCCTGTGCTGGATACTGAGGATGCATGGCTCTCCGTGGAAGGACCAATCTCCATAGTGGAACTGGCCCTTGATCAGAAGCACATCCACTACCCATTGGTGGAGCACCACTCCATCCTGTGCTCCATCTTGTATGCAGTCATGAGGTTTTCTCTGAAGACCGTGAAGCCACTTTCACTTTTTGACAGTAAGGTAAGTACCTCAAAGGATTTCAGAGCTATTTGGAGTTGCAGGCTTAGCAGACACATGGATTTTCTTATTTAATAGAAGCTGTTCAGTACTTTTGTGACTTGTGTAATTTCATGTGAGGTTCTGACTCCCTTATTCCCTGCTTGATTCTGTTCTTTTTATTTACCTTCCATACTTCTCCCCTTTCAGCTGTCTCTGCCCTTCTTGTTTTCCATATTATTCCTGGACAGACTTATTTTCTCCCTCTTGTATATCTCTAGGCCTGACCAATCCCCAGAGTTTTTAGGCACACATTTCTATTGAAATTCTCTCTTTGAGTGTCCTATAGGACTTCAGACACCTCGTATCTTAAAATATATCTGCAAACCCACACCCCCATCCTGCCCCTAACCTAAATTTGCTGTTCCTTCTGAATTCCCTGGCTTGGTTATTTGATTAATGGTGTCATCCTTTTTGCCCTGGCAAAAAATAGAAACTTTTAAGTTATCTCACCAATTCCTTACTTCAAGCCAATTTTCTTCATTGTAAATTCATTCTTGTATATTCATCTATAGATCATACCTGTCCATTTCTCTCCATGACTATACCCCTAGTTAGGCACAATCATCTTTCCCTTGGCTATTACAACAGCCCTTTCCTAATCACCCTGCCTCCAGTTACTCTCTCTCTAGTCTCATGCTACAAGAGCTGTCTTCCTAAGAGACAGGTTTAATTGTATTAGTTCTATGCCTAAGATTTTTTTGGCTCCTCTGCAGGATTGAGTCCAAACTTGTGAGTAGAATATGTTTTTACATATTCTGTTGTAACCTTCACCATTTAGCTGCAGTGGATAGTAAAACTCTTTCCTTCCCCATGCAGGTGTCAAATTTGAGAGACAGGACTCAGATTGTTGGAGATAAAAATGTCAACTTTATTACTTAGCTTTTTACTGATAGAAACTAGGTTAGAAAACACAGCTTAGGCTTGTGGGAAAGTGGGCTTATTATTTCACCCTTAAATGAGAGACTCACAGCTGGGAGCAGTAGCTCACGCCTGTAATCCCAGCACTTTGGGAGACTGAGGTGAGTGGATCACTTGAGGTCTGGAGTTCAAGACCAGCCTGGCCAACATGGTAAAACCCTGTCACTACTAAAAATATAAAAATTAGCCGGGCACAGTGGCACATGCCTGTAATCTCAGCTACTTGGGAGGCTGAGGCAGGAGAATCACTTGAACCTGGGAGGCAGAGGTTGCAGTGAGCCAAGATCACACCGGCAACAGAGCCACAGAGTGAGACTCTGTCTCAAAAAAAAAAAAAAGCATAGATTTTGAATGAGTTAGTGTATCTTTGAGATTATAAAGGAAAAGAGTACTTAAAGATTAAAAAAGAGAAAGAAATGTCAAAATAAAGTGCCCAGCTTGGTATTCCCCTCAGAGGTCTTTGCCAAACCAGAACACATCCAGAACTGGACGAGCACACTGACGTCGTTAGTCTTAACCCGTATCATGCCAAGACTACCTGAGACAGTTGGGTGACTCTCATCTGTGAGTGGCTAGTGAAACAACCCCAGTGCTACCATTTGCTAACTAGAATTAATTTCGATTTTCTTAGCCTCAGTTTTCTCATTCAGAAAGTAGCAGTGACTCTAGCACTGACCTCATGGTTGTTGTGAGGGTTCCTTGTATTCGTGAAGTTACTTAGCGGTGTCTGGAATACAGTAAATAATAAATGGTACTGTTATAGACCTTTATAGCTAAGACCACCAGGTGGGAACTCCCAAGTAACAGATTGTGAGTGAGTGTATGCTAAATCTTTAAATACTTCGATCAATGATGTCCAGAATGTCATGGGTTGCCCTGGAAGTCTGGTTTTTCTTATCACTAAAGGATGGGTAGCTTTAATCTACTTGGCAGTCACACTAGATGACCTAGAATCACAGATGATTAGGTATGGAAGGCACATTGGAAGATATCTAGGATGTGACCTGCTTGCAGAAGAAGAAACAGTAACCCAAGATTGTGGATCATTTACCCGAGACAACCTGGTTGGAAGTGGTAAGCTTTGGACTAGACCTGGGTCTTTCAATTTAAAGGCCAATGCTCTTTGCTCTGTATTACATTTCCTTCCAAGGAACTTCTGAAATCCTGTTTCCTGATACTCTGTTTTTACTTTTTAGACACACATCTGTTCTTTTAAATCAGGTGTTTTCAAACAATTCGACAAGTGTTTTTAAAAGGATTCAGAGGCTGGGCACAGTGGCTCATGGCCATAATCCCAGCACTTTGGGAAGCCGAGGTGGGCAGATCACCTGAGGTCAGGAATTTGAGACCTCCCTGGCCAACATGGTAAAACCCCACCTCTATTAAATAAAAAAAAAATTAACCTGGGCGTGGTGGCACACGGCTGTAGTCCCAGCTACTTGGGAGGCTGAGATGGGAGAAGAGAATCTCTTGAACCAAGAGGAGAAGGCTGCAGTGAGCTGAGATGGTGCCACTGTGTGATTATTAAACAATTTAATGAAAAATAAACAGGGCCGGGTATCATGGCTCACATCTGTAGTTCCAGCACTTTGGAAGGCTGAGGACAACAGAGTGAGACTCTGTCTCAAAAAAAAAAAAAGGATTCAGAGCAAGTATGAGTGCCTCAAGGCAGAAGCAGTCTTCTGGAACAGAGTCTTGGAAGTAACATGCTATCATCTCTACCTGCTTGTGTGCTAGCAGCAAGTCACCAGCCCACATGCAAGGAGAGGAGACCATAGGAAACACAAATACCAGGAGGAGGGAGGGGATCACTGGGGATCATCTTAAAGGCTGTCTACTACATACTAGATAATTGTTATAAAAATTAAAGGAAGAATTCTAAAATCTTGTTGTTCAAGGAGAAATGAAAATCACCCATGAGTTATTCTTAAATGACTTAAATTTTAAAAAATCTTTCTCCCTTTCCCCACTTAATAATCCACATTCTGATATCAGTTTTCTTGCTCTCTTTCTCTTTAGGGAAAAAATGCATTTTTCAAAGACCTAACTTCAATTCAGCTATTACCTAGTGGGGAAATGGATCCAAATTTTATTTCTGTACGACAACAGGTAAATTACAGCTATTGGATTTTGTTTTTGTTTCTTGGGGGAAGAAAACAGTAAAGGAAAAATCTAGCTGGCTTTTAAAAGAATGACCATTTTCAAAGTGTTTTGAGAGCTAGTCATTTACCTTTATGTGTTCCTTTTTTGATAATTAAACAATTTAATGGAAAAGCCACTATAAGTGACAGAAAAGCCAACAATACTTTGATTTAGGTATTTTAAAATGAAACAGTAACAATACATTGCTATATCTCTCCGTTTTCAAGTTCTTACTGAAAGTTGTCAGTGCAGCTGTCCAGGCTCAACATTCAGCCGCAAAGGTCAAATATCCCACAGAAGAGGCAACACCCACTCCTTTTGGGAAAGACCAAGATTGGCCGGCTCTAGCTGTGGATTTAGCCCATCACCTTCAAGTTAGTGAAGATGTTGTCAGAAGGCATTATGTGGGGGAACTATACAACTATGGAATTGACCACTTAGGAGAAGAGGTAATCATGAACCCTTTGAATGTTAATTGGACTCAAGTTATAAAATTGATAGTTGGAATAAAGAATCAGTAAAGTCTCCAATGAAACCTTTTCCTCTTCCTTTTGTTAGAACATCTAGGTAAAAAAATAGAATATTTTTTAAACATAAAATTATAATCAAATAATTCCTGCAGTGTGCCAGTCTGCACAAGGATATAGCAGTAAACAAAACAAGGTTCCCTCCTCATGGACTTGATAGTCTGCTGGTAGAAGCAGAAAAACATGCTAAATTTTGCATTGCATGGTAGGTGCTATGAAAAAAATAAACAGGGCCAGGCGTCGTGGTTCACACCTATAATCCCAGCACTTTGGAAGGCTGAGGCAGCAGATCACTTGAGCCCAGAAGCTCAAGACCAGTCTGGGCAATATAGTGAGACCCCATCTCTAAAAAGGAAAAAAAAATGTTTAATTAAAAAAAAAAACAGGATCATATGAATAATCAGGAGCTACTACAGTAGGGTGGTCAGAGAAGGTGACATTTGAGCCGAGCCCCCGAGGAGAAACAGCAGCCGGCTACTCAGAAACTGGGGGAACGGTGCTCGAGACAAGAATTACAAAGGCCCTGAGGTGGGTGGGGACTAGAATGGCTAGGTTCAGGACTAGAAAAGCTGGAATGGCTGTCCAAACATAGTAAGCAAGGAATAAAGAAGTATGGGATGAGGCAGGGAGGCTGGCACAGGCCATGGCCGTGACCTAGGATACGGCCCATGGTTACTCTAAGTGTATTCAGAAGCCATTAGAGGAACTGGGCGTGGTGGCTCATGTCTTTAATCTCAACACTTTGGGAGGCCAAGGCGGATGGATCATTTGAGGTCAGGAGTTTGAGACCAGCTTGGGCAACATCGTGAAACCCCATCTCTACTAAAAATACAAAAAATTAGCTGGGCATAGTGGCGCATGCCTGTAATCCCAGCTATTTGTGAGAATGAGGCAGGAGAATCACTTGAACCCAGGAGGTGGAGCCTGCAATGAGCTGAAATCGCAACACTGCCCTCCAGTCTGGGTGGCAGAGTGAGACTCCGTCTCAAAAAAAAAGATCAAAAAAAGCCATTAGAGGGCTTCAAATAGTCATGACCTGAAACTCCCCTTTATTTGCCAAAACCTTGAAAACAACACACTGAATAGCCATACTGAATTGAAAAATTAGGTGATGAGAGAAAAACAATTAGCCAAGGAGCAGAAATTTGGGTTTAAATGTTAAGTTTGATTTGGATTTATCTTTTGGTTGTATACAACCAAAAGATAAATGGCCACAGTTCAAAAATCAACTAGAATCTCTTCACTGGGAACCCCTTTCCTGTGGAATAAACAGATCTGCTGACTGTGACTGTATTATTTCTCCATGTTCCTATCTTCAGGCCATTCTACAGGTTCATGACAAAGAAGTCCTTGCCTCTCAGCTGCTGGTATTGACGGGGCAGAGGCTGGCTCATGCGCTTCTCCACACCCAGACGAAAGAAGGAATGGAGCTGCTTGCCAGACTTCCACCCACGCTGTGTACTTGGCTGAAAGCAATGGTCAGTACAATAGAATGAGATCAGGCCATTGGATGTTTTCTTAAGTGCCTAGTTAGTAACAGTCATGAAGAACATTTGACAAATTTAATTCACCTAGTTACAAAGAAAAGCATGTTTATATAATAACTCTTAGGAACAGTTGTTGTTTAGTTGTCTATAATATAATAGGTTATTTTTCTGTCCCATTTGCAGGACCCCCAGGATCTTCAAAACACTGAAGTGCCAATTGCAACAACAGCTAAACTAGTAAATAAAGTCATTGAGCTTTTACCAGAAAAACACGGGCAGTATGGTCTAGCCTTACACCTCATTGAAGCTGTGGAAGCCATATCTCTTCCTTCTTTATGACACTACCTACTGGAAATGCTCTAAAATTATGATTAAACATGAATTAGTGCATGGTTATTTTACATAGTAAGACCTGGAATTTTATGGGAAAAGTATGTCTTTTTTTTTCCCTTTTGTAAAAGAAATAAGAATATATACAACTTTTAAAAAGTGCAACCCTGGCTAAATTCCACTCCTTGGTTAATACTGAAGATAAACTATAAACAAATGTCAACTCTATTATAATTAATACAGATGTTTTGCTGTTTATTTCTAATTCAAACACTTCGGTAGCTTTATTGTTAAACTTTGCTATTTAAAAAATAGTTATAATTTACAGATTATGTTCTTATAAGATTCTATATTTCCTATCTAAAATGTTGTTGTAATTCAGTTTAAATGTGTTCATGTACAGTCCCCATCAGTAGAGTATAGAAACACCCCACTCTCCTTTAGTAAATGTTGAGAAAATGCCTTTCTTGTCATGCTTCAAATCCCACACTGGGCTGCCACCAGGGAGTTCTGGAAACTGAAAGGTTCCTTTCCCAGAGGTTCTGCTGTTGCCATCAGAGGAGGATGACCGTGCTTGAGGAGGAAGAATGGGTTCAAGACCATCATATTCATCAGAAGGGGGCACTCACTAGAACCTTTCACCTGTTGTACTTGCCAAAATTGAGAATCAGAGGTGCGTACAATGCAGCAAATTAATTATAATGTAAGTTAAGATTTGCTTTTTGCCAAGTTGCAAAGTTGTATCCACATCAGGTCTCTGTAAAAATTGTATTTATCTTGTAAAACTTATGTAAAGAAAAAAAAAAAGGCAAAGATACTAAAAATTTTAAGTCCAACTTTATTTTTCCTACAAGTGTTTAGAAATGCTTCTGGGATTTGCTAATGTTATCTGTCCTTGGGAACAGTATTGAAAAAACTGCTTAGTGATATTACAGCTTTAGCAAACCTACCTCATAGCTGGGTTGAGAGGATAAAATACAACTAACTTTGTACCCTATAGTGCCTAGAGCAGTCCAAGTGCTAAATAAATATTTACTGATTAAAACCAAACTATAGCTACTCGGGAGGCTGTGGTGAGAGGATTGCTTGAGCCCAGGAGTTTGAGGCCATCCTGGGCAACATAGCAAGACCCTGTCTTGAACAAAAACAAAAAGAAAAAAACAAATTAACCAAAACTCTGTAAAAGAGTGCTTTGAGCTCTACAAATACCAAGTATTTATTATGGTATATTTTTAGAATGTAGCCATACAGTGTAATTACTGGTATCTGTCATGGATCACAATTGTTATTCATAGTAAGTCATTGTGATACAGAAGTTTGTTTCTTCACTTTCCCTTAAGAAGCCAGCTATAGTAATCATGCAAAGTTGAGAAGTATGTCCTTCAGGGATATAAAGAAAAATCTGTTTCTTGAGCTAAAAGAGCACATCCAAACAAGAATTTAACTGGCTAAAATTTAATAATTACTGTTAAGTAACTATGAAACTTAAAATCTTATAAGGTAAGTAAGTGTTTAAGATGTCTTGAGTATTTGGGATGGGGGGCCTGTGAGTCTGATTGAGGCATACATTTTATAGAGTAACAGCACTGGAAAGAGCTAGTCCAACCTCCCAGCCTCTGCTTGGGTCTCCGCTGCCCCAGCCAGACACATCTAGAATTCTTGTAAACATATCTGGCTCCTAACAGTCACTTGTCATATGTGTTCTAAGAGATTAGTTCTTCCTGTGATTTTTTCCAAGTATGCTGAAAGTAGTATGAACTTGAGGAGGCTAGTCAAGAAACTTGGGGTTATAGGCATTTTAAAACACGAAATCCTCAATTCCATCATCACTTCGGGGGAAGGGGTACTTATTAAGCATTATATAATAAAACTGGTTAAGCTTGCTCTGGTAGAACAGACAATCAAATTTGGGGATTGCTGAGAATAATAATAAGCTGAAATATGGCTCACAGAATCCTAACACAAATAATTAAGACTCTAGTTATATTTGTTATCCTAAAATTTTTCATAGAATTTTAAAATTGAATTCTGACTTGTATGGTTAAGAAAAGCAGTTAAATATTTTACTACTTATCAAGGGCTTTTAAAGTAAATAAATCTGATATGAAGAAAGGCAAATAAATACCTATGTAGATATTCTGTAATAATAGTCATAGATGATAAAGGAATTAGATTTTATGCAGAATGGGTGGTTTCTGAAACAAAAGTATGTGGCACTTATTGTAGTTATTGATGAGAGGCCAATAACCAGTAGTGTTTTCCTAGATTTATGCCCACCCTCACACAACTTTCTTCATTAATGTTAAATATGCATTTTATGTTATTGTATAATGCTGAAGGAAAACAAAGTGTTCAAATAATCATAACTTCTACATTACAGGTTCTGTTTAGATGTAGAACTAGAGGGGCCAGGGAAAATGTAGATAAAGAGATACATAGCACCATGCTTCTAAATGCTTCATACTATTGCAAAAAGAAAAAAAGTTTTGCCTTTATTATAAAAATTCATCTATGGTCAAAGTAAACACTGTTACATTTAAATTGCTATTTAAAAACAATTGCAATCTGAAGTCAAAAATCTGAAATTTAATAATACTAGACTTACATTGAATATAATGTTCATTTAGAAGTTGCTGTGGTCCATTTGATTTATAAGAGATAAAATATTTTTACAGTACACTATAGCAGCAGCAAGAGCCCTCTCTCACCCTCACAGGAATGGGTTTGCTGGGTGTCTACAAGTTAGATTCCTGCTGAATAGAATTAGCCATCCTTAAAAGATTTTGATCCAATACTGAATTGTTTATAAAATGCTTTCTCTATTGTAATGTACTGTAAGTAGTGAAATTCTGTATATACT
>CAUYLG010037131.1:0-28387 GCA_963573385.1 Cacajao melanocephalus | reverse complement strand
TTTTTCAGGGCTGCCCTGCCCTGCCAGGAGGCAGCCTAGTCACTGTCTGCCTACAGAGGCTTTGCTGAGCAGCTGTGGGCTCCACCCAGCTGCCATGTGAACTTCCCTGCAGTCCTGTTTATACGGATATAGTTAGAACTGCCTCGGCAATGGCAGCCCACCTCTATAATGGCGGGCTGCCTCGGCAATGGCGGGCTGTCTCGGCAATGGTGGACTACCTCTATAGTGGTGGACTGCCTCGGTAATGGCGGACGCCCCTCCCCCACAGAGCTGGACTGTCCCGGGTTCAGCTGTGCTTGCTGTGAAACTCTCAATCCAGAACGTTTCAGATGACTGTTTTTTTGTGGGGGTGGGACCAGCTGAGCCTGATCACCTGGCTCCCTGCCTCAGAGCAAATGGTTGACTGTCTACCAGCTGTTCCAGTTGCCTGTTGAAAAGGTGCCAGGATCTGTGTGATTTCCCGTGCGGCGACCCACTGCGCCTGCACCAGCTGAAACAGCCACACTGAGATTCATGGTGATTTTTTGCCCAGGGCTCTCCTGGCCTGGCTCCCTGTTTCAGTCCCCTTTTCTATCAGTTGAATGGGCGACTCTGTCTTCCCGTAGCTCCAATTGCCAGCTAAAACAGTGCCCACAGAGAACTGTCGCGCCGGGGTGCCGGCCAAGACAGGCATGCAGGCCAAAGCAGCCGCACAGGCTGAAACAGCCGCACAGGCCCAAACAGCCTTGCCGGGGCGCCGACCAAAACAGCTGCGCCGGGGTGCCGACCAAAACAGTTGCTCAGGCCGAAACAGCCATGCTGGCGACCCGTGGGGCTCCTCTGCCTGGGAATCTCCTGGTCTGTGGGCAATAAAAATCCGTCTGGAAATGTGGCATCCACTCACCCTCCACGCTTTCGCTGGGAGCTGCAATCCTGAGCTGCTCCTAATTGGCCATCTTGGATCCGTCTCACAACTTTTTTCTTTATAAATTACCCAGCTTCAGATATTTCTTTATAGCAATGCAAAAATGGCCTAATACACTTCAGAACCTGGAAGATTAGCACTCAGAAATAAAATCAGTTAAGTTGATGACTTCTCCTAGTCTTTCACTACATGGCTATTTTGCCAAAATGAAGGCAATACCAGTGTCTTCACACTTAGAAAGTAATATATTGAACTTTGAGGACAAAGAGCTGGGTTTGAATTTGTACTTCGCCAATTATTGAGATATGTGTCCTTGAGCAAGTTATTTGTTTTTTCTGATCTTTAGTTTTCTCATTTGTGAAATTAGAAGTGGTGGTGTTTCAGAGGGAGGTTGTATATCACCTTTGCAAATGATAGAGTGCTGAACAAAGGTAACCTGCTAGTATAATTGTTGGCTTTAGTTTTAGTGATGTGATGCTTAAAGAGGCAGCAGAGCCTACCAGAATAGTAGAGCCAATCCTTATTCGCTGTGGCCCTCAACCTGAACTACTCAGATAGTTCCAGTTAGCACCATTTTCTCTGATCCCTGGTGTAGAGTCTTTGACAGTTAAGTAAATGTGGTGCTAGTTTGATTATATAGTGAAGGGCTCATTTGATTTTATAATGAATTGTTCTGGGAATCCTTGAGTTCATTGTTTTCCCTAACTTGGCTAGAACCTCAAAATATCTGACATTCAAAGATGTTTGGATGATAGACAAATAGAAATTTTTACTAAGTTCCAGATGAATAGCAACTGGAGGTATGGATTAATCACAGGGTACCCTGACTCAAATTTTTGCAGATAAACTGCATTCAGGGGGCAGTGTGTATGGTAAAAAGAATAGTGGGTTTAGAACAAAATGGGCCAGAGTTTGCATCCTGTGTTGATCTGCTATCTGAGGCTCAGTTTTTTCATCTGTAAAATGGGGGCTATATTAAGACCCACATCACAGACTTTATGTGAGAATTAAATTAAAGAACACATATACAAGGGTCTTGCACAATGTCTGCAAATGCTAATTTCTTTTCTCAAGGACACATTTCTCAGGTACAGTGTTGCCATATGTTTTCAGGAGATTTTCTTTTACAGGCCTCCAAGTCCTGTGAATTTTATAGTATTGGAAGCTTTTGGAAGGTTCTGAGACTTACTGTAATAAATAATACTGCTAAGAATAAAACACTTGAGAATCTGTGGACTCAGTTCTTGCTCTAGACTTTTTAAAAGTATTATGTTTGCAACCATATATAGGCTACAAATTTTATACAATGCCTGAGACTGAAATTTGAGGTTTTCCATGATTTGGTCCTACCTGGTGTGAATTTGGTTTTCCACTAAATCCTCTGAATGGTGTTCATGTCAAACTGGTGTATTCATTGTTCCCAATCATGCTAAGCATGTTCCTACTTCTGCATCTTTGCTCAAGTTTTCCCCCTGTCTTGAATTTCTTTCTTCTTCCTTTGTACTGTGTACAACCTTCATTCCTGAGACATAGCTTCAGGATTGCCTACTTCACAGAGCCTTGCCTGACTACCTCATCTCCCAGGGGATCAATTGTTCCTTTGAATTCTTATAGAACTATTATTACCTCTGCTGGTTGAATGGAAGGATTGGTTGAATGAATGGCCCGTGTTTACACCAATCTAGAACTAACCTGAGTGTGGGCAAGAGTCTGCTGGAGGGGAAAGCTTCCTTCATGTTTTATTCATAAGAAAATATAAACATGATTTCTTCAGCTGGAGTATAAGTCTCCCGAGAGCAGAGGAAGTATGCAAGCATACAGGAAAGGTGTAATGGTGTTGTTGCAAAACTAACATATATATCTGGTTGTTTAGATGACAATGTACCTTATAAAACAATAGCATATATTTCCAAATTGGGCCCTAAACAATACCTTTTGTTTGAGGATGATAGTCATCTTTTATCAATAAATGTATGAGTGTTCCCAAAGCATTTGCACTTAGTTGTGTATGCAGAAGGAAAGAACACACATATTCTGAGCATTTATCGGCACCAAGCACTTTTCCAGGTAGCTTTACAAATTGTGTCGCTGAAGGCCTTGCCATCAACTACTTGAAATAGTTACTTGTATTCTCACCAGTGTTGTTCATCTTTTTCTTCCTCCCAACATTTGGCACTGTGCCTGGCATATAGTAGGTGCTAAATAAATGTTGAACAAATGAATTCATGCATAAATGAATGAAATCATATTAGGCCCAAAATGTAGCCTTTAATGCCTTCCAAATTTTCTTCCATACATGCAAAGAGTAAGCCACCATTTAACATTTCCGTTGTCAAAGACAAAAAGTCCACGTCTTTCAGCCAGTCATTGGAATCCCCTTTTGTACTTGGCTTTATGAAGTTGTTAAAAAAGTTTTCCTTGGAAAACTTTCACCAAGAAACTACCTAATGGGGGCCAGCTGCAGCTCCAGATTTTATGAACACTTTGATAGAAACCACATTAAATAGCAACACTAGTTCACACATCAATTTTGCCATGTTAAATCCCAGCTTGGGCATGTGGGGAGTTCATGCGATATTGATTTTTCATCATCATCATTGCAGAAAATATGGTTTTTTTCTCAGCCATTAGCAGACATAAAAAAGTAGAATAGTCTCAAATTATCTTAAGACAACTCAATCTGGTCACACGTTTTTCTGTCTTTGGAGTTCAGTGAAGCAGGTGAGGGTCAAGGATTACCAGAGAAATACTCAAATAGTTCCCTAAGTGGCAGTAGTAGTTGTACTCTTTTTTCTCATTGCAAACTTTGGTAGCTGTGTGGCCTCACTAGTACTGATAGATTTTTTTTTTCTTTTGTTGATTGCCACTGCTTTAGTATTTTCTTTTGGTGCAATCTCTGAACTTCATTGGCTCCAGATATCTCACCCTTTTGCTTCTGCTTGCACCCAAATAGGAGAGGGTACAAGTGGCCCAGCCACCACTTAACAGATTCACATGGACAAAAAAAGAGTGTATCTTTTCAGCTGCAGAAATCTAGAGTAGTACCCTGATTCTGCCACAGGCTAGCTATGTGGTATAGGTAAATCGCTTAAATTGGAAGAATTTCAGTTTCTTCATTTGTTAAAGTGGGTTGTTGATCTGTGTTGAACACTGGATAAGAACACAGGTTGAGAGCCAAGCAGTTCTGGATTTGTCTCTCAGTTCCATTTTCTACTAATTGTATGACTTCTCTAAACTTCAGAATTGTCATTTGTAAATTAGGGATGAATAGTTCCTCACAGAGCTGTGGTGAGGATTAAATAAGAGGATGCATATAAAGTTTCTGACACATAGTAGGTACACAATAATGACAGCTTTTATGATTATTTTATAAGAAATACAAAAGAGGAGAGGGTTATGGCTGACTGTGGCAGAATTTTCTGATGAAAAAATACTCTGATTTAGTGGTTTGCAATGAGGGACAATTTTGACTCCCTAGAGCACATTTGCCAATGTCTAGAGACATTTTTGTATCTTCATGGCTTGGTGGAAGTGTTGCTGTTATGTAGTGAACAGATGCCGGGGTGTTGCTAAACATCTTACAACACACAGAGAAGCCCCTCACTCCCCCCAACAAGTAATTATCCACTACAAAATCTTTATTTTTTCTTGATTTCCAACTTTTATTTTAAGTTCAGGAGTACATGTGCAGGATGTGCAGGTTTGTTACATAGGTAAATGTGTGCCATGGTGGTGCACAGATCATCCCATGAACTAGACATAAAGCCCAGCATCCATCAGCTATTCTCCCTGAAGCTCACCATCCTCCCACCATTCACCCTCTGACAGGTCCCAGTATGTCTTGTTCCCCTCCCCATGTCCATGTGTTCTTGTCATTCAGCTCCCACTTGTAAGTGAAAACATGCAGTGTTTCGTTTTCTGTTCCTGCATTAGTTTGCTGAGGATAACAATTTCCAGTTCCATCCATGTCCCTGCAAAGGCATGATCCTGTTCCTTTGTATGGCTGCATAGTATTCCATGGTGTGCATGTACCACATTTTCTTTATACAGTCTATCATTAATGGACATTTAGGTTGATTCCGTGTCTTTGCTATTGTGAATAGTGCTGCAATGAACATACATATGCATGTATCTTTATAATAGAATTATTTATAATCCTTTGGGTATATACCCAATAATGGAATAGCTGGGTCAATGGTCTTTCTGCCTCTAGGTCTTTGAGGAATCTCCACACTGTTTTCCCTAATGGTTGAACCAATTTACACTCCCAACAACAGAGTAAAGGAATACATTTTTCTATACCACCTCGCTGTCATCTGTTATTTGTTGACTTTTTAGTAATAGCCATTCTGACTGGTGTGAGATGGTGTCTCATTGTGGTTTTGATTTGCATTTCTCTAATGATCAGTGATGTTAGCTTTTATTCATGTTTGTTGGCTGCATGTATGTCTTCTTTTGAGAAGTGTCTGTTCATGTCCTTTGCCCACTTTTTAATGGGGTTGTGTTTTTTCTCATGAATTTAAGTTGCTTGTAGATGCTGGATATTAGACCTTTGTCAGATGGATAGATTGCAAAACTTTTCTCTCATTCTGTAGGTTGTCTGTTCACTCTGATGATAGTTTCTTTTGCTGAGCAGCTTTTTAGTTTAATTAGATCCCATTTGTCAATTTTTGCTTTTGTTGCAACTGCTTTTGCTGATTTCATCATGAAATCTTTGCCTGTGCCTATGTCCTTAATGGTATTTCCTAGATTTTCTTCTAGGGTTTTTATAGTTTGGGTTTTACATTTAAGTCTTTAATCCATCTTGAGTGGATTTTTGTATATGGTATAAGGAAGGGATCAAGTTTCAATTTTCTGCATATAGCTAGCCAGTTCTCCCAGCACCATTTATTTAATAGGGAATCCTTTCCACATTGCTTGTTTTTGTCAGGTTTGTTGAAGATCAGATTGTTGTAGGTGTATGACTTTTTTTTGAGTTACCTGTTTTGTTCCATTGGTCTATGTGTCTGTTTTTGTGCCAGTACCATGCTGTTTTGGTTACATTATTCTTGTAGTATAGTTTGAAGTCAGGTAGCATGATGCCTCCAGCTGTGTTCTTTTTGCTTAGAATTGTCTCAGCTATTCAGACTCTTTTTTGGTTCCATATAAATTTTAAAATAGTTTTTTTTTCTAATTCTGTGAAGAAAGTCAATGGCAGTTTAATGGGAATAGCATTGGATCTATAAATCATTTTGGGAAGTATGGCCATTTTCACAATATTGATTCTTCTTATCCATGAGCATGGAATGTTTTTCCATTTGTTTGTTTCTTTGAGCTGTGATTTGTAGTTCTCCTTGAAGAGGTCCTTTGCTTCTCGTCTTAGCTGTATTCCTACAAAATGTTAATAGTGCTGAGGGTAGGCCTGGTAAGGTAACACACGCCTGTAATCCAGCACTTTGGGAGGCCAAGGGGAGTGGATTACTTGAGCTCAGGTGTTTGGAACCAGCCTAGGAAAGATGGAAGACATCTCTACAAAAAATATAAAAAATAGCTGGGCATGCACCTGTAGTCCCAGCTACTTGGGAGGCTAAGGTGGGAGGATCACTTGAGTCAGGATGGCCAAGGCTGCAGTGAGCTGAGATTGTGCAACTGCATTCCAACCTGGGTGACAGTGAGACCGTGTCTCAAAAAAGAAATAGTGCTGAGGTTGAGAAATGCTGCCCTAGTTTGAGAAACACAATTTACTAGGCTAATTGAGACTTTTACAAAGTCATTTAACTTAGTGGTTAGCCTTATATATTTTTCTCTCCCTTCCATTTATGAGGATTATGCAAGTTAAAATTTCCAGTTCATCTGTGATCCTTATTAAGTTTCCTTTACAGTAGTATGGCCTAGAATGTCTCATTGCCTTTCCCTGTCAGCTTCTGTTGTTCCAAGAATACAGATAATCAGATTATTTCTGAATTTGTAGTCCAACTCTTTTAACCCTGAATCAGATAAAAAAGGTCCCTATTCCTCTAAAAGCCAACCATACTCTGTCCAGTGACCCATGAGACTATTTTCTTCTCTTTAAAGACAATAGAGGAAGAAGTGAGAACCTGTAACCCCTTAGAACTGGGTCTCATGGGAATGGACTGGATTCACTTTGTGGATATGATTTGGCTCTACAAGTGAGTTTGCCTTGAAAACAAAAGGACTTATAATAAGTATCACCATCAGTATTTCTGAAGGATTCTAAAGCAGTTTATAAGATAAAAATGCATGTATGAATATACGGAGGACAGTTGTAAATGAGAGAAGACTGAAGTTAGAAGCATAAGGAATTATGCATGGAAGGAGCAATATGATAGCTCCTGAAATAGAATGGTAAATTTAGCTCTGAGCTTCCTAGTAGCTAAGGTAGAAATGAAAATATGATTCCAGTTTGGTAAAAAATGCTGGATAAACAAAAGATAGATTTTCTGCCTCAAACTAGATTCTAGGCAGATCTTATCGCATGAAGTATGATATAAAGAACATTGTATACAACATGCTTTTATTTTCTGCAGATAATGACCTGTTTTAGATCAACTTTTAATGACAACTTACAGCTTTGCGAATGTGTTCCCATACAGACCTAAGCTAAATCAGTCAAAATAAATTACTTTCTGCTTATTCAACTTGCATAACATTAGACGTAGGAGAGTTTAAAAGGTTGGATGATCAATACGTCCTTTAAACTGCCTCTTCAATATTTTTTATCTAAATCATGTTTTTCAGTTGGTCAGATAACTTTTTAGTCAAGATGAGACTCTTCAGTCAATGACTAAGTTATAGATCTCAGAATGAAAAAATTATAGCCTTAGATTATGACTGTTACAAGTCAGAATAGGCTAGAATATTCTGTGAAAACAGACACCACCCAAAGCTTAGTAGTTGAATACAACAAAAACATTTTGATCACTCATGCTACATGTCCAGCATGGGTCAATAGTGGGTTTGCTTCATGTATTCACTCTATAACATCTCATGACCTCGTGTCAGTCAACCCTGTACTACAGAGTTTACCAGACCAGGGCAAGAGAGCTCTGGAAGGTCTGGCAATTAAATGCTTCTACTCAGAAGTAACACATAGCACTTTAACTCACACTTTATTGGCCAAAGCAAGTGACACGGCTGTGCCTACCTTCAAAGGGACTGGGTTTGCATTCCTTAGGCATGTTTACTTCTTCATCTAGAAAAG
This sequence comes from Cacajao melanocephalus, assembly GCA_963573385.1. Taxonomy (NCBI): domain Eukaryota; kingdom Metazoa; phylum Chordata; class Mammalia; order Primates; family Pitheciidae; genus Cacajao; species Cacajao melanocephalus. The sequence continues at coordinate 20,282 of CAUYLG010037131.1, read as the reverse complement.
AACTGTATCTTGTTGAGCAGTCGTAATGCCTACCACACTTGACAGCCAGCCAGGTAGCAGGGTTGGCAATCTGTTTTGTAAATTAAGCAGGGCTCCTGGTGCTCTCACACAGATGGAGGGTCATCCCACATTTGCACCAGATTGGATACAGGGATGTCTTCAGACAGGACACATTTCTTTTTTTTTTTTTGAGAAAGAATCTTGCTCTGTTGCCCAGGCTGGAGTGCAGTGGTGTGATCTTGGCTCACTGCAACCTCCACTTTCCAGGTTCAAGAGATTCTCCTGCCTCGGCCTCCCGAGTAGCTGGGATTACAGGTGCCTGCCACCCGGCCTGGCTAATTTTTTTTTGTATTTTTAGTAGAGATGAGGTTTCACCATGTTGGCCAGGCTGGTCTCGAACTCCTGACCTCGTGATCCACCTGCCTCGGCCTCCCAAAGTGCTGGGATTACAGGCGTGAGCCACCGCGCCTGGCCCCAGGACCAAATTTCTTAATCATCTTTTGAAATCTACTACTCAAAACAGTTCAGTTAGTCTCTATGACATGCTGTTTCCATTCCCACTGGTTTAGAAATGGGGATATGCTTTCATTCATGTTTCCTCCATGTCTAATGGTTTAGGAAGGAAGGTTCTTTCGATAGTCAAACAGGCCCCTGAGGTTAGGTGACTTTCTGAGGGCTTCTTAGGTCCTGGTAGCAGAGTCAGACTTGGAACTCACAGGTCGTATAGTTTTGTGCTTTGCAACCTAACTCGTTACAGGCATCTGAGTTAAAAATGTAAGGATTGGCTGGGAACGGTGGCTCATGCCTGTAATCCCAGCACTTTGGGAGGCAGAGGCAGGCGGATCACGAGGTCAGGAGATCGAGACCATCCTGGCTAACAGGGTGAAACCCTTTCTTTACTAAAAATACAAAAAATTAGCCAGGCGTGGCGACATGCGCCTGTAGTCCCAGCTACTCGGGAGGCTAAGGCAGCGGACTCACTTGAACCAGGAGGTGGAGGTTGCAGTGAGTCAGGATCACGCCACTGCACTCCAGCCTGGCGACAGAGCAAGACTCCATATCAAAAAAAAAAAAATGCAAGGATTAGAATCCTTCACCTATAATTCGAGTTGGTGCTGTTACCGCCAACTTGTTGGAATGAAACAAGAGGGGATTGGATTCCTGCGACAGTCTACAGTAAGCCCCAGATATAGAGCATTAGAAGCTCCCCTCCTTTTCTTGCTGCTAGCCTCCAGATTGCAGAAAATTGGAGCTAGAATCCTGACCACACCCCAACAAACTAACAGGTGTGCCATATTAATATTGGAAGTATTGACAGTACTAGACTCTGACAGGGATGACATTATGGTTGTTATTCTTTGTTGACATACCATGAGCCACATTGTTTATTGATGTACAAAAATGACTTAATCTTAGTGCACTAGTTATACAACATAGTACAGGACAGCTGCAGCTAGCTGACAGCTTTCCAAATTTTCCAGTTGGTTCCGGCACAATTGTTCTTTCTCCTTCTGTAATCAGAATTGTCTGAGATTGCTTGTTTTGGAGGGAACTTGAAAGGAAAAGGAACCAGAACCTTAAGAAGTGAGATCCATTGGGAGCTCAAGAATTATCAGACTTTCCAGGAAAATGCATGGAGTGGGGGGCAGTGACACGGGTGTGGAGACTGGGAGAGGAATGGTTAGGGGCAAAGGGACCTATAGGCCAGAAAAAGAATGTAAGCAAAAAAATATCTCGCAGAGTTGAGAAAAGGAACTTTCACTAAAGGCTTAATCTATAACCCATTCTGTAAATCTAATTTGCTGGAGCAACTGCCCTACTACACAACCTTCTACCTCCCCCCATCTTTTTTTTTTTTTTTTTATAACTGCTACCAAATGGCTGCAGTTTTTAATTCTTTACTTTCCGTTTTATGGCCTACAGCCTCATACAAAAGTGTGAGTGCCCTCTCCAGATGGACTGTGCACCTCATTTGGGAAGAAGGGCAGCCGATTTTCATCATCTAGGCCTTTAAGAACTCTCTAGGTAGCCCTAAAATACATAAAAGTACAAACGGTGGACAGGAAATTTAGCAATGTCTCTTGCTGAACAATCAGAGTATGGAGTTTAGTCAGTTCGTTTTTCTTTTACTGCTGGTTAGAACTACCAGCCTTGCAGGCAAGCTAGAATACGGGGGAGGGGGACGCATGCGCAGGACACAAGTCTTTCTTGCTAGGTGACACTTTTTATTCTGAAATTGCTTTCACTGCAGACATTCCCAGTGATCCTGGGAGCTTCATTTCGTTTTTGGCCATATGGCTCTGCTCACGAAATTCCTCAGGCTCTTCCAAATGATGTTTTCCCACCACGTGGCCACAAATTGACTACTCGCTTTGCCTAGAGCTTTTAATTGGTTTAAATAATAAACTCCCCAAGTCTTTGTTTGTTGGCACACAGAACTGAGCACACAATTGCAAATGAGTTGGGCAACCTGCTTTGATTCGGTGATTAGTCATTGCTCTTAATTGTTTTTACAATTTCCACCTGAGCGATCAGGAAATGAAGCCGCCTCACACTTCCAGCAAGTTGCAAAGAGCCTAACTATGGTATTTCCTTATTGACTGTTTCCTTGCCTGGGAGGAGGCTGCACTAAGATGTTGTGGCTTGGGAGGTGGGAGCTGCAGGACTAAAGTCAAGCCTTGGCTTTTTAAGCTGATTCCCGTCTGACTTTGGGAAGTGATGGAGACAGATTAAGCTATGAAGCATAAAAAGGCCCCCAACAGGACACTAGGCCCCGGTCACACCACAGCATAAACACAGAAAACATGAATGTGGCTTTGGGAGACAGGGCTTTCCTCCTGTCTCAAAGAGGCCTTTTTTGTTTAAGGCGTTTTTGTTTTGTTTTGCTTTGCTTAGCTCTCCTGGTTTATTTTCCTACATCATTGGTGCAGATGGCAGATTAGCAATGCCTTTGGTTTTTTTGTTGTTGTTGTTTGGTTCTGTTGTGTATTACTTTGGTGGTCAGGTCTCTGAACTTCTGAAACGGAACTATCAGCAACTGTAATATAGACTCTTTTTTGGAAGTTTGTTTTTTCATTTTAAAAGTTTTATGATAATTCCCATATGGACAACATTTCCTGTGTAAGGAACGTACTCCACACCCACCAAACACCTACTACATACTCCTTGTGCTCTTGGTGACTATTATCATGACTTAGTTCAAGGGGCTACTCTTCTACAATATTTCCCTGACCAGCCCTCCACTGCACATGCTAAGCTGACATGGTAACCATTTTCTCTCCTTCAAGTTCCACTGTACCTTGAACAAACATCGAGCATAAATATATTTGAGTTATTTGTTACCAAGTTCCTTCCTCACTATTACAGTGTGTACCCCCAAGACAGGGGCCAGGACGTACTGAGCACAGATTTATTGAGATCCTGTGGCCAACTGGAGGGAGCAAAGACTATAGATTTTGGAGTCAGTCTGACCTTAGCTGTAATCTCAGCTCTGCAAGCTAATATACTGAGTGACCTTAGGCAATTTACACTATCTCTCTGAACCTCAATGTCAATTTCTTCGTCTGCAAAGTGAGAATCATCAGATCTACCTTATGAGATTGTTGGGATGGTTCAGTGAAATATTGCATATTAAGCACACAGCACTGTGTCTGGCACTGAGAAAATACTCTAAAAATGTCTAATCCTATGATTATGTAAGATATTATCATTAGGGGATGCTGGGTGAAAGGGGTGAGGGAATTCTCTGTACCGTTTTTGCACATTTGTTAAGTCTACACTTACTTCAAAATAAAATGTTAGAAAATACATGTATCTAATAGCACACACACACAAAATAAAATAAAAATAAAAATTGCTAATCCTCCAGGAAACCATCCTTGCTCCCCTTTCAGAGAAGGGCTTGTTCTTGTCTGATTCATTCACTGTCTACCCTCCCCTACCTTGGCTCCCACAAAATCCAAGATAACATGCATGACTTCTGCCACGTCCACTTGCTAACCATCTGGTTGGGAGAAGTCCTTTGCAACCTTTTCTTCTTCAATTTTGATGTTCCTTGCCTAATAGTGTGATTAGATACATCCATCTACAACTTACATTGAAATTACATGACCTCTTTCATTATGATGAGCCTAAAGTGCTTTGTAGATGTAATGAGTTATGGCAGGGCGAGATGATGATGAAAAGAAGGCTTCCTTCTCAAGTATCTTCAGGGTGACATTGCATCCTCTAGCTCCCTCCTGGAGATTCACACTGCATCTTAACATCCTTTGATGGGCCCTGTAGTAAGGAAATGTGTTAAACTTTATTTAATGCTACAGTTTTCAAGTTGGTTTCATAATATGCCTATTAACTTCCTCAAGAACTTTGTTTCCCCAGAGCATGCTTTGGAAAATGCTAGCTTATGAAAATTATATTTCTCTTTTTCAATGGAACCTAAGGATGCTGAGAAGGAAAATAACTCATGCAAAGCCTTGTAGAGAGTGCAAGGTGGTCAATCTGGCTCTGTCTTCCCCACATTACACCTTAATGACAAACAGCAGCTTAATTGGTTTGGTCCAATCCCCAAACGTGTCTTGGATTCTATTTTCCTGCCCTTGATTCTTGCTGTTCTTGATCTCTTGCCTGGCTCCTTGGCCATGGCATCACTTACCAGATATGGTAGTGGTCTTAGCTTTCCTCTTTAATTCAGGTTGGCATTCAGCCCTTGAACTAGTTCTTCCTCTGGCCATTAAAGACAGCAAGCCCTTGCAATCTCAGCCCTTTAGGAAGGAAACCAGACAAGTCATTGGGTCATCTCAGAGGCATTATGGTGGTAGCAAACACTTAACATTTACTTTGTGTTAAGAAGTATATTTATAGCGTCTAACTCTTAACCCTATGTGAATCTGCCTCTCTTTACTAAGTATTAGCAGATACAGTTGCCTTTCCCAGCAATCTTACATTTAAGCTGAGGCCACCAGACAAGATTGGTGGAACAGATCATTATAGCACAGGACATTATGCGATTAGGTGTCACACTACATGGAGCAAGAGCTCTGGAAATTTGTGTAGAGAGAAAAGTGGGCTCCATCAAAAATAAATAAATAAAACAAAAAAAGCAAAAAGTTATCAGAAGCAGGGACAAGCTGCTATTTAAAGCTGCCAACAACTTCTTACCTTTGCTTTGAGAATTCATTGCTGAAAAAATATTGCTCTTTCCTTTTGGGAAAAATCACTTCAATGGACCATTAATTTTGAAAAGCTCTAACTTACGTTCTGTTCTAGAATGAAGAGGTTGTCAAAATAAAGAGTTAAACTGCCGTGTAGAAGAGTGTACGTGGTGGCCTTCCTGGGTGTAGAGATTATTTGGAACTCTATAGAGATTATGATGCTTTCCACTGGAGGCAAGGATGGCTTTCCTTCTCCCTTTGGGTCTAGAAGGAGAAGATCAGGGGGTGACCTCAGGACAGTGTAAATAAGGTAGAAGATGCTTCTCTCCATGGGAGCTAAGCTAAACCTTCACCATGGCAGTAGATGCTCAGATAAAGGAAAGAGCCTGCTAATGGGGACCCTGTGGACAGACCTGGCTGATAGAGCCTGTGCAACATGATAATAAACAACCAACACTGAGCTTTTTTTCCTACACTGTAATTTCCCTCTGTGGTCCCCAAGACTTCAGGAAAATTCTTTTAAACTCCATGTCCAGGTCTTAACTCTGTCATTAATTTGCCACGACATGGTTTGGAGAAACAGCAGCAGCCCAGGGAAAGTTAGTTACATGGAGGCAAGAAGTGACCAGAAGTGAAACCTGGCACAGAGGTCTAAATCTAAAGGTGATAAATGGCAACCAGCATCGACTTAAAAATTGTAGGCATCTCTTAATGATTCCCAGGAAATCTAGGTAAAGGAAACCTGATAGAAAGATGAGTTTTTCTGCAAATTAGGCAATACATCAGTTAGGCAAGGCTAGGTTAGGCTGAAGTAACAATCCTAAAATTTCAGTGGCTTTAAACAACAGAATTTGTGGGTTGGCTGGATCTTCTAGTCCTCACTCTGGGTGTCAGGCTCAGAGAAGCTACATCTCCATGCTTCCATGATTGCCGAGGCATGGAAAAGTTCTTAAAGCTTCTGGTCACATTTCATTGGCTAAAGGACATCACAGTGCCACACCTAACTTTAAAAGGAGTGGGGAAGTGCAATCTGCCATTTGCCTGGAAAGCAGGAAGTTGAAAATATTTGTTGAGTGGCACTAATGACTGCTACAGAGGGGATTAGGAGCCTGGACTCAATTTGTGTGTTTGAAGACTGGAGGATTTGGAGACATCTATCTGAATTGTAGCTTAGGATAGCAAACTAGGCACTGTCTTCAATTTGTTCTTGAATGCCTGAATTCAACAAATATTTCTCGAGCACCCTCTATGTGCCAGGTGATGTTTTAAGAACTGGGGATACATTCTTGTACAAAAAGACATGGTTTTTGTGCTTAAGGAGCTTACACTCTAGTGGGAAGAGGTAGGTAGACGGTAGACCCTTCTCCCTGGGAAAAGCACTGCTTGTATTAGTACCCTATCTGAGGGCTCCTCACATTCTATAAGATGATACCTAAAGATGAGTGGCTATGGCCTTCTGACTGCTGCTTGGTATGCTATAGCATTTGCTACCTTTTCATGGTTCCCTTTCCGAGTACTACAATCAGTCGCCTGGGCCCATTATCCATTTCTCTGAGCATCCTGATTTTTTGTTCTTGTTTCTTTTGTTTTGTTTTCCACTCTCAGCACTTTTAGGCTTTAGCTTGCAGCAAGCAGTGTCTGTGCTGAGTCCTCTATCAGCTTTTATGAGCCTTCGAATTCTCGCAAAAACCAGCTCCCTTGGAGACCTCTGGGATACCCATAGTACTATCCTATTAGTTACATTCATCTGTAGTCTTTTGGGTACTCAGCAAAGACCCAGGGTTTCGGATTCTCTTGCTAATACATGCAGTATGGTATAGCAATTAAGGACACGAGCTTTGGCCTCAGACAATCCTGGGTTTAAATAGAAGCTCTGCCATTTACTAAACCTTTTCTCATCTATAAAGTGGTAAAAATAATAGAATCTACTTCATGGGGTTGATTGATGATTAAATTAGTTGTACTTAAAGTACTTAACACAGTGCAAGGCATATGGTAAGTATTCAATATAAGCTAGCTGTTTTAATTTAGGTATCTCCTTTTTTCCTTCTTCTTCTTGTAAGAAAAGGGGTATCTTTATTTTATATCCAGGATACATAAGTTACAGAAGTTTCACCTACTTTTTCCAACTTGTAAGTCAAATTAGTTATTAAAATAGAAAGATGGATTTCGTGGATATCAGCCCATGTTTATTCTTCATTCATGTTCTAACTTTGTAAAAGAAGAGATTAAGAAATGGTAGTTTTGCAAAGGAAGTTTTAAATATTTTATCTATATATGTCATATACATTAAAGGACCCATATGACTCCTATGACCATTTCCAGAGAATTTAAATCAAAGCTAAATGAATACTTACTGAAATTGTGAAGTATAGGATATATTGTAGGCCAGGCATGGTGGTTCATGCCTGTAATCCCAGCACTTGGGAGGCCAAAGCGGGTGGATCACCAGAGATTAGGAGTTCCAGACCAGCCTGGCCAACATAGTGAAACCCCTTGTTGATTGTTAGATGACGGAGTCAGCTCTCATGCTCTTAAAGTGATGTTCCTCAAATTAATGTAATCAACAGAGTCAGTACCAATTCCAAATCTCTCCTAGTATATTCCTCATAAGACACAGAGCCACGTATACAAACCAAACCTAGGAGCAGCTTGGCAAAGAGACATTCCTAAAAAATATGCAATGTAAACTGTAACAATGATAGTGTTCTCTAGCTTCATGTCCACATCTCTCTGTCTTCCTGTTTTTCTCATCTGTCTGGATCTCTTCTTGCTGTTAGATTCTGTAATTTTCACATGTACTTCCAGTTTAACTGTGACCCCATCCAAATAGTCCATATTTCAGAATGCATTTTTTTTGGCAAGAAAATAAAGAAAATAACACACTACTTTTGTCATCAAGAATGTGCTTGTGAACTTTTCAAAAACAGATGTCAAACAGTTGATGCTTTCAAAATATTGAACATCTTTTTACAGTATAGCTCTGACCAGAATAGATGAGACAGGAAAACATTTCTTATTTCATGGCTTCTCTGACCTAGGATCAACATGCATGGTCTAAGCAGGTTTTTCTTACCAGCCATCAATGGCCTCATGCCTTAACTGTATGCAGAGTGACGTCATATGGTAAAATTGTTAGTCCTGAATATATGTGAGAAGTAGGAGGACAACCAAAGAGGCCCCCAGGAAGTCAAAACAACTTTTATTTTACCCAAAATGTAAACATGTTTGGCTGTCTTCATTCTACCAGCATTTATCAAGTGCCTACTACCTGAAAGGTACAGTGCTGGACACTGCTCTCCAAGCTTGTAGGAAGAGAAAAAAGAACAGTACTTGTAGACTTATTAACAAGAAAGGAGATTGAAAATCCCCAGTAAGAAAGCTCCAAAATACCAAAAATGCAGAAGGCCGATACTACTTTAATGTGAGATAATGCAGCCCTGCCCATTTCAGTACCTTAAAGACGTTGTTCCTAATGTACCTGTGTCAGTACTAAAGTTGCTCTTTCAGGAATGTGATAGCAAGTCATCCAGAAACGTTTAAAATATTTCAATTTCTTCTCTTCAAGAAGACAGAAAAAAGTCTAACATATTTTAGTTGGCTTTTTATCACACATGGTTAAAATAAGCCTTTTTTGTTTGTTTGTTTTATTCAGGCATTCTGGTACCCTGAGAAATCTCCCAAGCTTCTAGCTGGCTGAGTTATTACTACAGATTGCTTAGCTGCTTAGCAATATTTGTTTTTGAGACAGAGTCCCACTCTGTGTCACCCAGGCTGGAGTGCAGTGGCACGATCTCGGCTCACTGCAACCTCCACCTCCCAAGTTCAAGAGATTCTCCTGCCCCAGCCTCCCGAGTAGCTGGGACTACAGTACGTGCCACCACGCCCGGCTAATTTTTTGTATTTTTAGTAGAGATGGGATTTCACTATGTTAGCCGGGATGGTCTCGATCTCTTGACTTAGTGATCTGCCTACCTCGGCCTCCCAAAGTGCTGGCATTACAGGCGTGAGCCACCATGCCCAGCCTGCTTAGCACTTTTTATCAATCTCACTGTACATGATAATCAGATTTTTCTAGAAGTAGTGGTTTTTCTGGCTGTCTTAGTTCATTTTGTACTGCAGTAAAAGAATACCATAGATTGGGTAATTTATCGAGAAGAGAAATTTATTTCTCACAATTTTAGAGACTGAGATGTCTATGATCAAGTCACTAGCAGGTTCCATTGCCTGATGAGGTTCTATTCTCTGCTTTTAAGATGATTCCTTGAACATGGCCTCCTCCCAAGGGGAGAAGCACTGTGTCTTCACATGGCAGGTGAGTAGAAGAGAGTGAACACACTCCCACAAGTCCTTTTCATGGCAGCGTTAACCCATTCTCTCTCATGACCAAAACACTTCCCATTAGGCCCTACCTCCAGACACTCTTGCATTGGAGATTAAGTTTCCAACACACAGATTTCAGGGCATACATTCAGACCATAGCACTAACATTCCATAGAAAGTTGAGAGAAGTGAATCCTACCAAACCAGATGCTAGCCTGGGAAGAAATAAAGTACAGAAACCACCCACTTCTTCAGCCCAGATTGCCAGCCTTATCACAAGTTAAAAATCAAAGTTTGATGACTTCTCAGCTCCTCCACCACAGCTATCATTTCCTACCCAGCCTCCTAACTTGTCTTTGGCTTCCAGCCTTGAAATCTAGTATCTATTCTCAACATAGTAGTCCGTGTGATCCTTTAAAATAAAATGATTGTACATTCATGTTAATAGCAGCAAACAATAGCCAAGAGGTGAAAACATCCCAAATGTTCATTGACAGATAAATGAACACAATATGATATTGTAGATATATATATATAATATATATAATATATATAATATATATAATATATATATCTACTATATATATAATATATATTATATAAATATATATTATATATATTAAATATATATATATAATATAGTAGTCAAATTCCTAGAGATAGAAAGTGAAGGCTGGGTGTGGTGGCTCATGCCTATAATCCCAGCACTTTGGGAGGCCGAGCGGGTGGATCACGAGGTCAAGAGATCGAGACCATCCTGGTCAACATGGAGAAATCCCGTCTCTACCAAAAATACAAAAATTACCTGGGCATGGTGGTGCACGCCTGTAGTCCTAGCTACTCGGGAGGCTGAGGCAGGAGAATTGCTTGAACCCAGGAGGTGGAGGTTGCAGTGAGCCGAGATCGCACCATTGCATTCCAGCCTGGTTAACAAGAGCAAAACTCCGTCTCAAAAAAAAGAAAGTGAAAAGTTGGTTACCAGAACCTGGGGAAAGTAGAAAACGCAATGTGGAATTATTGTCTAATGGGTATGAAGCATCAGTTGAGAAAGATGAAAAAGTTCTTCATCTTTTGGAGATGGATGGTGATGATGATTGTACAAATGGCATTGTTCAATGCCAATGAACTGTCCACTCAAAAATGGTTAAGATGGTCAATTTTATTTTATGTATATTTTAATACAATTTAAAATAACAAAAATTCCATTACAATAAAAAAATACCTGGGCCAGTCGTGGTGGCTCACGCCTGTAATCCCAACACTTTGGGAGGCTGAGGCGGGCAGATCACGAGGTCAGGAGTTCAAGACCAGCCCGGCCAACATGGTGAAAACCTGTCTCTACTAAAAATACAGAAGTTGGCCAGGTGTCATGGCATACACCTGTAATCCCAGCTACTCGAGAGGCTGAAGCAGGAGAATCGCTTCAACCTGGGAGGCAGAGGTTGCAGTGAGCCGAGATCACGCCACTGTACTCTAGCTTGGGGGATAGAGCGAGACTCTGCCTCCAAAAAAAAAAAAAAGAAAGAAAGAAAAAAATCGGATGCTGTCACTATTCAAAACCCTTCTATAGCTTCCCATCAGGCCTTTGAATAAAATGTAAAGTACTTACCTTGGCCTCCGAGCCCTCCCTTATCTGGCTCCCTCTCTACCTTGTTTCTTACAATCCGTTGCCCCACTCATTCTGCTGTGGGTTGATTCTTGAACAACCCAGACTGTTTTCTGCCTCAACAGCCTTTGTCCTTGCTATTTCCTGTGCCTACCACACTCCTCTTCTAGATAACCATGTCGTTTATCAGTCACTTCTTTCAGCTACCTGTTCAGATGTCATCTCCTCAGAGGCGACACTAGCCTGTTTAAGATATCTGCCATCCCAATGCTGCCCTGGGATCTCTTCATCCTCTCACACTGTTTTATTTTTCTCCATAGCACTCTAGATTACATGTTTATTCATGTATCAGTTGTCTGTCTCAGACCCCTGAAGGATAAGTTCCATGAGGGCTAGAACTTTATTGCTCAACACTGTATTACCAGCACCAAGAGAAGTGTCAGGAACATAGCATGTGCTCAGTAAACATTTGCCAAATGAAAGAATAATAAACCAGGACTCTGTTTAAAACTCTCACCTCATAGAATGAGGTCCGTTGACCACATTGAATGATGTCCATTAGACCTCAGAAGAAGGCAGCAGCACCAGTCACTACCATCTCAATATGATACCCAAGTGGTTTGCTCTCTTTTATTGAATTCTTTCAAGTTTATATGGTAACATCCAACAAGGATTTACTCCAGTGATTTAGAAATTAGGTTGATTTAGTGTAATCATAGGACTCTGCTGTTTGGATGATTTTTAAACACTAATGTGACTCTTCATGCTCACTGCTAGAGAGCAATTATGGCATTTCAGAATGATTTTCACAGACCACAGTGTCATGCCCAGTCTCCTCTTCACATGGAAAGCTACAGGGAACCTTCTCTCAAGTGAGGGCTGCTGCCAGCTGCAGAGTTTCTCTTGAACTTTAATGGGGATGATGGTGACCTCGACAGCACCCTAGGAGAGGAGGACTTGCACCAGTGAATCCAGGCTGGGAAGGGCTGGCTCAAGACAAATGTGGGAAATAAGAGGCATCCCTTTTCTGTGTCTTTATCCAGCCTCAGTACCCAGTGCTCTCACTGGGAACTTTTACTCATAGGAAGGAAAGTCTGTAACAAACCTCAGCTTCAATACAGTTTCACAGATTTCCTCTTCAAAAACACATTTGCATTTCCGAAGGGGTGTGTCCTTGAAGAATCGTGAAGCATTACAATAGTAGCTCCAACTTCTTTAGCACTTACTGTGGACCAGTCCCTGTGCTAAGAATTTAACATGTTGCTATCAGGAATGCACTTCATCCTTACCGTCTTGCTGTGAGGTAGTTACTATCATTTCCTCCATTTTACAGGTGAGGAAAGCAGGACTCTGGCTAGTGGTGGCTGGGGCGTTCAGGGAAGGTTTCATGAGAGAGATCTAGAAAATCAATGCCTTTGCTCAGAGTAATATTTCACAAATATTTTCTTCATCATGTTTCACAGTAAGGAGTTTAGACTTTATTTTATAGGTAATAGAGAGTTGCTAAAGGCTTTATTTTTCTTTCAGAAAGTCAGATACTTTTCATGAGGGCAGGAACCATGTTATTTTCATATTTGTACCCCAAGTGTACAGCACAGCATGTGGCACCTAGTAAGTGCTCAGTAAATGTTACATGAACAACAGAATTCATCACTGCATATGTTTGGATAAACTATGTGACACAAAATTCCTGGAAATATAACTACATACAATGATTCCTAACACGGTGTCGCTTAGGCTATAATATAGATATAATGGTCTTGCTTACAATCACTGTAGTAAAAAGTTCCACTATAACAATTGCAATTCTTAGGAAAATGGCTTGGGTATACTTAAAATCAGGATAATTGTTCATTTTGAGCACTAAAGCATGAATTCTGATAACCCCACTTGGCTTTTATTCTCTTACATCGTTTATTATTTAAGGCTTTTAGTGACATGATCAAGCCTGCATTTTTAGAAAGCTCTCTTGTGGCGAATGTGGAGGACTGATTACAAAGGGAGGAAACAGAAGGCTGGGGGCCAGTGGAGAGGCTGCTGAATGCAGCCGGTGGAGCAGGGGGCGTGGGCAGAGAGATGTGCTGTGTGGTGTGGGCCAGGATAAGGAATACTGCTGAGAATGGAAAGGAGGGCCGAGATTAGAAAAAGACTGAGGAAGCTGAATTTAGTAAGAGTTACCAAGAAGTACTGACAAACAATAAAATGCATTTTAAAAGGGTTAGGAAATTGCCAGAGATACCTCTGAGGATTTGTGTAGGAATGTGGACAGAAATAGGAAAATCAGGCCGGGCGCAGTGGCTCATGCCTGTAATCCCAGCACTTTGGGAGGCCAAGGCAGGTGGATCACGAGGTCAGGAGTTTGAGACCAGCCTGGCCAACACGGTGAAACCCTGTGTCTACTAAAAATACAAAAATTAGCCCCGGGGGTGGCAGCAGGCACCTGTAATCTCAGCTACGGTGTGTGTAGGAGGGGGGAGCTGAGGCGGGAAAATCACTTGAACCCGGGAGGCTGAGGTTGCAGTGAGCAGAGATTGCACCACTGCACTCCAGCCTCGGCAACAGAGCAAGACTCCGAGACTCTCAAAACAAACAAGCAAACAAACAAAAAAAGAAATAGGGAAATCAGGAGCCTAGCCGTTTTTCAGGGGGTCAGGTATAAATAATGACTTTGGTTTACAGCACTTTAAGTTCATTGTGCCAGAGAATATCCATGGGGAGATGTCTAGCAGACATTTAGAAATTGTAATCCATTAACAATTCATTCTCCTTTTTCTCTCCCCAGCTTGCAAGGGCTAATCGCCATTTGAAAAAATCAGGTTCTACAAATTACAGAGTGCCCAATATTTAGAGGTCCTACAGGCACCTGTATTACAAAGACCGGTGCTATAGAAATCATATTTTAAGGCTAGGTTTTTTGTTGTTGTTTTGTTTTGGTGGGGGGCAAATGTGAAGATGGTGTTGTAGGGCAGAGTTGGAGAGAGGGTGAGCTGCTTCGCCCATTTAGGAAGCTGTGTGTGCTTGCACCTCTTCTCACTCTGAGATGCAGGCTAGTGAGTGGTGATTTCCAAGACTGATAAGGCACTTAAATCCTTAAGTACTTGGTAAGTAAGATTCTATATGAGCAATCAGTTGAAGAAGCAAATAAGATTCCGAGGGGAGCATTAATCATCGCTGTGTCTAATGGGTCTTCCCTAAGGCCACATCTACACGAGTGTGGAATTTTAAATAGGCTTTATTTTGTAGACTTGCAAAAGGACAAGAAGATGAGAATATATTTTGTTTTAAAAAATAGGTATTTTCTGGTAACTCTTTTTACATGAAAATGAACTTTAGAGCAAAGGTCCTTGGACTCTTGTCCCTAAAGCTGAACAAGTTTTCAACTTGACAAATTTTCTAGAGCATATGGGGAGCTCTGTCAAACTGAAGGCTTCCAAACTTAACCAAAAAGGCTCTTGCAGTTCAGATGCTTCTCCCTGAAAGCATTTGTCTGTCAACCACACTTTGCTTACCAAAGTAGACTTAGCCCAGCATATCACGTCTTCATGATTGAATAAATTATAAAGCCTGATTTTTTTTCTTAGGATTTGGAGCTATTTCACTTTCTTTGATATAAGGACTGAAAACATATTGGCAGATGTTAAGAGTTACCTTTTTTTCATCTCCTGAAGTGTAGCTTACTTCAAAAATTGAGAGGCTGTAATATACTCATGCCTCTCTGACGAGAAATCCACTGGGGAGACTGTTTCCTCCTTTCCCCTGAATGACAGAAACATGGAGATTTGTTAATAAAAGTTGGCAGCATTGAAATTCTGAAAATGACTTGAAAGAAGAATTTGCATGGGACACCGCCACCCAAACTCACTCCAGGTGTGACTACTTCCCCCGGCTCCCTGACCGGAAGGGGAGAGTGTATGGGGATCTGCTGTGATTCTTAAGAGAAATATGGAAAAGGAGGTGTGACTGCCTCTTTAGAGGCAGGTAACTTTTGGTCTGGGGAAGAATATTGATTACTATATTTTGTCCCAATTCCTAAATTTGAAGATTAAGCAAGATTTACATGAGCTCAACCACATTCCCAGGACTCAGTGAAGCATAAAGCCTATGTGGGGCAAGGCAGCCACGTTTTTATCACCATGACCCTCTATTTCTTCCTCTGCTATATGGCTAGTGAGGGTATGGCACAAATTTCTCAAAACCATCTTTCTGGTGGAAGGGGAGGGCCCTCTGAGAACTATCCCAGCAACCCGACCACAGCTGGTCTTCCCTGGACACCATGAACCACACTGTCCAAACCTTCTTCAGTCCCGCCAACACCAACTGTCCCAATAACTATGAGATGCTGAAGGCAGAGCAAGAGGTGGCTGTGTTGGGGGCGCCCCACAATCCTGCTCCCCTGACATCCACCGTGATCCACATCTGAAGCGAGACCTCTGTGCCCGACCATGTTGTCTTGTCCCTGTTCAACTCCCTCTTCATGAACTCCTGCTGCCTGGGCTTCATAGCGTTCACCTACTCCGTGAAGTCTAGGGACAGGAAGATGGTTGGCAACCTGTCCGAGGCCTAGGCCTACGCCTCCACAGCCAAGTGCCTGAACATCTGGGCCCTGATTTTGGGCATCATCATGACCATTCTGCTGATCATCATCCCAATACTGATTTTGCAAGTCTATCAGTAGAGCAAGAGGAATCATCTAGGCCAGGGGCTCTGCCCGTGACCTGTCTCCCATGTACTCCACCTTCCATTCCTCGCCCTGCCCCAGGCCGAGGCCTGTATCAGCGCTTTATCCTCACACACTTTTCTACAATGGCGTTCAATAAAGTGCACATATTCCTGGGGAAAAAAATAAAAAACCGTCTTTCTGTGAGAATATATTTCTGATACAATTTTGTGTTCTGATGCACTTTTATATTTTGCAAGGAAAACCCACTGTAGGAAAATTCATCTAAAAGGTTTTATTAGAGTGTGAATCATATCTCGGGAGCCCTGGGAAACATTTATCTAAGCTGTGCCCTAAACTCGCTATCAAAAGCCTGGGAATATTCAAATAACACTGAGAAAACAGGCATTTTCATGGGCACGATAACAAAAAAAAATACCTACCAGTTTTAAATGTATGCCAAATTTGTGTCCAAATGAATAATCCATCCTACTTGAGAACAAATGATGATGATGATGATAATGATGATTATGCTAATCATCATCATCATCATAATAGCTGCCATCACTAAGCAATTACTAGGTACAAGACACTATATTAAACTCTTTGCATGCATTTTTCTTATTTATCTTCATAACAATACTGAGGCGTAGGCATATAATTATCCCAGTTACAGAGACGAGAAAGTGAGGCTTGGAAATATTTAAGTAATCCTCCCAAGGTCCCACAACTAGTTAGTGGCAGAGTTGAGATTCAAAACTAGGTCAATCTTATTCCAGGACCCATGTAATTAGACAATACATTATATTGCCTATATAGTACTAGAAATGCCCATAAAATCAAGACAGTATCGTCAGATGACTTTAACAAACCCTGAGTAGTTATTATGTGTCAGGAACCCGAGTAGATTACGTGAAAACAACATATGTGACTCTCTACTACTCTCCTCAATCTCAATTGATTTAAAAAAACTCACAAATGGTATCTTTATTTTTATGTAAATGAATCATTGTTTGTAAGCACAATCTTTTTTGCCTAAAATTACAGAATGTCATGAAATATCAGGAGTGCCACTCATATTATATAGACCAGTGCTTCTCAAGGTTGAAGTGCACCAGAGTCTCCTGGAGGGCTTGTTAAAATACTACTGAGCTCTACCCATAAAGTTTCTGATTCAGTAGAAGTCAGGTGGGCCCAAGAATTGACATTTCTGAGAAGGTCTCAGTGATGCTGATGCTGCTGGTGAGGGGAGAGTAGATTGAGAGCCACTGATCTAGTGATGTGAAAGCTAAGATGAAAACTACATCTATGAATGGCAGCTAGCCAATGGCCTTATATTGGGGTCTAGCTCAGGCTCTTTTGTTAACCAGCAGTGGGATACTTGGAGAGTAACTTCTTCTTATGATACATGTCACATAGCTAGCTTGAATCTAAAGTTTATTATTTTCATTCATTCAACATATTTATTAAGCCCCTACAATATGCTGGGTGCTATATTAGGTACTGGGATGCAGTGGTGAATGAAACGACATGATTCTTATCTTCATAGAGATTATAGGTCACACTAGCTAACTGCAGACATTTTAGATAAAAGTAAAATATAAACAGTAATAGAAGTTCCAGCATGTAATTTTCCTATCTAAATGGATCATGTTACATACTCCTGATTTCATGATTCAACAACTATACAAATGTTAAGTATTTGTGTAATTGATTGATGGTATCAAATGTATGTTTTGGGACAAATTCATACTAAAATATTATAACGCTAAGAGCTACTTAAGACCATATCAGTTTACAAATGAAAGCGAGTAAACCGCAAATTCTATCCTATATATTTTTTTAGTTTCCTCCATTCATTTTTACATATTTTATTTTAATTTTTGAGATGGAGTCTCCCTCTGTTGCCCAGGCAGGAGTGTAATGGTGTGATCTCAGCTCACTGCAACCTCTGCCGCCTCCTGAGTTCAAGCGATTCTCCTGTCTCAGCCTCCCAAGTAGTTGGGATTACAGGCGCATGCCACCATGCCCGGCTAATTTTTGGATTTTTAGTAGAGATGAGGTTTTGCCATGTTGGTCAGGCTGGTCTTGAACTCCTGACCTCAGAAGATCCACCCGCCTCAGGCTTCGAAAGTGCTGGGATTACAGGTGTAAGCCATCGCGCCTGGCCGTAATGTATTTTTATAAACTAGTTTTTTCTATACAGATTTGTTTTTAAATTTACATTTTCTAGCATCTATCCTATAATCTTTAAGAAACAAGTTCAGTTTAAAATCTAGCTTGAAGTCTTTATACTTAAAAGTATGGTGATATACTTTATCCAAAAGTTAATAAAATGTTTTATTTTGTGTGTTTTTTTCTATATGTACACATGCACACATAAATCCATGTGCACAGCAAGGGTAAAAGGTATGTTTGTGGAATAATTTAATTAACAGTATTATAGAGTGGAAGATGTACTGGGGCAATCATCAGGAAATCTGTGTTCAACACGGAGCTCCACAACCAACAGTAACTTACAGTAAGTCATTGACACTTTAAGGGCCCTGGTGTTTCCATTGGAAAATAAAAAATTTAAAAATAAGAAGATTGCATATGGTGTTTCATGATATCTTTCCCTTTCAGCCTGAGCAGTTTATTAAGCAGATGATAACAACTAATAAGAGGAAAATACTGTATTTCAGCTTCTCTCTAATAAATAAGTATTTACTCTATAAAATTGAGTACATTATTTCAAGTGTTGAAATCTTACAATATGATGTGTTTTATTTTTTAAAATCTAATATTACTACACTGGCTTGGAAAGCAAACTGGTCACATCAAACACTTTCTTTGAGATGGTAATTTCACAAGGGGATATATAAACACAGTGGGCCTAGCAAGCCTGCTACCAGAGTCAGCCATAGGCTGGTTTAGCTGTAAGGTTCCCTCTCATTTGTGTGCTTACTGCCCAACTGGTTATAATAAGAAAAGAACCATGGTGTTGATTCTTCCTGCACTGGACTTTTCAGTTTCTGTGATTAGTATCTATGATTTTAGTCCAACTGTGTTGGTGTTAGAAACTTCAAAGCAAATCCAAAGCCCAGTATTTAGGGGAATATATTTTAAAGAAATACTCACTACCAATTAGCCTACGCGGTAACGAAAATCATCATATATTTTCAATGATGAAAGATCCCAGTAGGAGGGCTCCTAATGGATGACAGGTGCCAGAGTGAGAGACGTCCAGCCAGAGGACGGCAAAGCTTGTTTCTCAGTCAGCTTAGGAGAGCACAGCGCGCCCTTTAAGCTGGACTCAGAACACGTACAGAGTGAAACCCACAGTTTCTTGTTGGATTTCATTCAGAACACTGCTGTTTAGACTCAAATCACCTGAAACCTTCTAGGAAGACAAGACAGGTGACCATGAGTTCACTGTCTCTTCTGGTATCTTGACATAGCTGCTGATCACATAAAGCAAACCATGGCATAATCTAATCAATGAGGATTTAGGTTTTGAAGATTCCCGTATATTCCCTTCAAAAGACTACCGCACCCAATGCTGATAGGATATGCCTACTACTAGAATGTGATTGCCACAAGGACAGGACTATGTTTTCTTCACCATGTGTCCCAGGCACTTAGAATGGCGCCTGTCTTATGATGGTTGTTCAAGAAATAGTTATTGAAAGAATAAAGCAATGCTACCATTATAAGAATAAATTTTGTCTGGCTGTCTCTTTTTTTTCTCTTTTTCTTCCATAACAGTTATTGCAAGATGTTCAACCACCTTATTTGTGTCTTTTGCCCCATTCCTATTTGCCCCATCAAACCCCTTTGTGTTCAGTATTTCTATTGGTATTGCGCTTTATTGAACTTATTAAAGAAGTGTTATATGTATCAGAAAAGTGAAAAAATTGTGTCAGCTTTATGACATTTCAAAAGCTAAATATACATACCAGTGTAATCAGCACCCAAATGAAGAAATACAACCTGAATAGCACCTAGAAGACCTTCTCAGCCACTACTTCTTCCTCCCAAGGGTAATCACTAACCTGACTTTGAACACAATAGATTAGTTTAGCCTGTGTTTATACTTTATGTAAATGAAATAATACAGCATATCTTTGTTGATTATGGCTTATTTTGCTTGACATTGTGTTTTTGTAATTCATGCCTATTGTTGGGTGTAGTAGTGCTTCGTTCATCCCCATTGCTGTATAATACTTGAATATACTGCAATTTATTTATTCATTTTACTATTTTTTTTTGAAAGAAAGAAAAAGAAAAGAAGAAAGAAAGAGTTAAAGAAAGAAAAAGAGAATGAAAGAGAGAAAGAAAGAGGAAGAGAAAGAGGGAGAGAGAACGGGATTCTTGTTCTGTTGCCCAGGCTAGAATGCAGTCTAAAAATGGGTTTAAAAACCTGCTTTATGCCAATAATTGTGCTTAACAATGGAGACAGGAAGGAATAAGGGATGAAAATAACAAACAAGCAGCCAACCAATATTTTATTTAAACCTGTGAAATGCTATGCAATTGCTGAGGAGTGATTTACTTCCAATTATGT
>CAUYLG010037127.1:0-178161 GCA_963573385.1 Cacajao melanocephalus | reverse complement strand
TTGTTTGTTATTTTCATCCCTTATTCCTTCCTGTCTCCATTGTTAAGCACAATTATTGGCATAAAAGAAGTTTTTAATACCCATTTTTAGACTGCATTCTAGCCTGGGCAATAGAACAAGAATCCCGTTCTCTCTCCCTCTTTCTCTTCTTCTTTCTCTCTTATATTCTTTTTTTTTCTTTCTTTCACTCTTTCTTTTCTTTTTCTTTCTTTCTTTAAAAAAAAAAAAAAAAAAAAGGTTTTGACCTCATGGGCTCCCTCAAGGGCTCTCAAGGACTCCCAGGGTCACTGGACTACATTTTAAGTAACACTAACATATAAATGTACATACATACATATGTATGTACAGGTTTTATATATATATATATATATATATATATATATATATATAAAATCTCATTTAATTCCAATAATTAACCTTTGAGATATGCAAGGAGGTATTATTTGATTTCCATTTTTTATGACTATGTTCACTGGCTTCCCCAAGTTTACAAATTTAATGAATGGCAGAGGGAAGGCCAGTAATTCCATACTGGAGCTACCAAATACAAATGGAAATGCTCAGTTCCTTTAACTTTTAAGAGAAAACAGTATTATTCCCCAAGATTTTGCACGTTACCATAAAACAATTGCCAAACACTCATTTCCTTAATAGTCTTGGTTTTCTGTGCCATATATAAGCAATGATTCACTTCAAACTAAAGTAGTCCAATAAGAAAACAACCATGAGGAAAGCAAGTATTTATAATGTGTTTAGTAATAAAATGACAGGAGGAAACAATGAGGAATTTGGTTTGATATTAATTTGTGCCACTGTTCATTTCCTCTCTTTCTTTCCATCAGTCTTATTTAAATAAATTTATTCTAGTGAGGTCATGAGAAGAGAGGTGTAGGAACTGTACCCAGAATATCATTATGCACATCCTGATGCTTCAAATATTAATAACACAAAAGTAATATCCAACATCCATAATCTCTGTCTGTATCAACTGTGGTTCAAGTTATGGAGGCTGGGCAGTCAAGTCACTCTTTTATGACTCTGAACCTAAAATACTCGCCTTTGAAAAGATCATAGTGATTGATTGTGAGTAGTAGACTTGTCCCATCAAGATGAAATATAGTTGGAAAAATGCCTAATTGGAGCAAACTACTGAAGGTCATCCTTTTATAAAGAATTAATCTTTTCAGACTTATACTTAACACCTTTAATTGAAAGTACATTTACTTTAATTGATATGGCACAGGACACTCTTGATTTCAGGGAAGCTGAAAATAGGTATGATTTAAGGCCAGAAACTAAGTCTGTGCAACTTTATAGAGGAAATGATAAAAATTTGAGAGTAACAGTTTCAACACCTTGGCTGCCTTTGATAATTCTTATTAAAAATCCTTTTAATCCTAAAATAAAAATTCTTACATTTGGTAAGGTATAGTCCCTTATAGCTCATTGCACTGAAAATGCAAATGCATACAGAACTCAGGCAGGGCATTTTTTTTTTTTAAGTGGGTGATACAATCATATGGCCTAAAAATTAAAAGGTACAACAGGGGATTAAATAGCCTGTGAAAATTGGCCCTCTCACTCCTGTCACCCAACTACCTGGTTGCCATTCCAGGGGCAATCAGTGTTTTATCAATTTGGTGCATACTTCTTGAGATGTTCTATGCATGTATTAGCAAATATACACATATATTGAATACAAATGGTAGCATATTATATCCATTGTTTTGTACCTTGCCTCTCTTTTAACATAATACCATCTTGGAATTTCTCCATATTAGTTTGCAGAGTTTTCTCATTCTTTTCTTTATAACTACATAGTTTCTTCTGGGATACTATAGTCTTTTTTTTAACCAGTTCCCATTCTATGAACAGATTGTTTCCAGTTTTTCACTATTATAAACAGTGCTTCAATAAATAACCTTGTTTGCCATTTTGAATATATGGGTATAAAAATAAATGTCTAGAAGTGAATTGCTTGGTCAAAGGATATATGCATTTGTAATTTGACAGTTAATGTGAAATTCCCCTTCATTTAAGTTGTACCCATTTCTATTCTTACCCACCATTTGTAAGCACCATTGCAGGAATTTTGAATAAATCAGAGTGTATTAATAACCAGGGAGATGTGGGGACTGTGCCAGCTGGAAAGCTTCTTCTCCATCGAAAGGGGACAACCACTATTCAGTGCCTGCAGGTTATGGCCAGACAGGATTATACTCAGTGTTGCTCAATATTCAGATTTGTCAAAGAAAAAAGAAATTTGAAACTTTATATGACACTCCATAGTTTTAATTGTTGATACTTAATTTTAAAATATTCACACTAATGTGTGGACCAGATTCAGTCTACTACCATTCATTAGTGAGGTCAAATATAAAATATAACTTCTGCTGATAGTAATCCACAAACCCATTTCTGGGGATGAAGTTTTCTGAAATGGTAAATTTCAAAGTTCTTTTTAAGGATCTACTAAAAAGAGTTATATAAATGATACACTGACCCACAGACTGAAGGCAGGGGACAAATTAATCACGGGAAAGAAAAATAAAGCCATAGGAACCTAACTAAAAGAAAATACAATTCATAATCTTACAAACTTGATATTCATTTTTTTCCAGTTTTTGTATTTTTTTAGAGACAAGGTCTCAGAGCACAGTGGCACACTTGCTGCTCACTGCCGCCTTGAACTCTCGGGCTCAAGCAATCCTCCTCATCAGCCACCTGAGCGGTTTGAAGTATGGGTATGTGCCACCATATCCAGCTAATTTTTTAATCTTTTGTAGAGACAACGGTCTCGCTATGTTGCCAAGGCTGGTGTTGAACTCTGGGCTCAAGTGATCTCCTTACCTCAGCATCCCAAAGTGCTGGGATTACAAGTGTGAGCTACCATGCCCAGCCTGATTTTTTAAAAATGTTTAGTAATTGATGTTCAGTACTGACAAACTTTTTTTTTTTTTTTTGCTATGTCCATTCAACATGAGAAGTTCAGAGATACAGACTGGCATGCAACAAGTTTTTCTTCTTGTTCTATCAATTCATCTTCAAGTGACACAATGAGCAATCCAACGAGGCAGCTGGCTAAGAGGCTGGTGATGCAGAACATGAGTGAATACCCATCATCCCTTCCCCGTGGTGGAGGTGCAGAAGGCAGGTGCGATTGAAGTATATATTTTACAGGATGTAGCTTTTATCTGCACCTCTTAATGTACCGTGTCAGGACAATCTGACAGAGTTATTGCTCCTGGAGGGCTCCAAAGCCAAAATGCCAGCTCAGAACTATCTGCATTCTTCAGCCTCACATAACTGTCTCTTAGCCCATGCCAGCAACAGTATGAGGGCACTCACACTCTAAGACCCAGATGTGATTAAAGCAGTAGAAATCCAAAGACCACTTATTGTCAAAGAGCATCAGAAACAGTAACTGTCACTGGCATTGTGTACCCTCCACAGCAGGGATGCTCTCAAATGAGGATGAAAGGCAACTATTTCCCCAAGCTTTGAGGTTGGCAACACCACCAAGGGTCTCTGTAAGGGTGGCAGGGATAGTGGTTCCCAGACACCCAGAAGCAGCCGCTCTTTCCTAAGCAGCAGAGGATTTCTCAGACAACAGCCCTCTTCTTCCTCACTTTTCCCTGAATTTCCAGCTCAAGGTGCAGCTGTTAGTATCCAGGGAATTCCAAAGGGATTCCCATACATTCAACTCCTAGACTATCTCCTGCTATCAGGAGTAGGATGGGGGCCTTTGAAACAGGCTGAGCCAGGAATCGGCCAGGACATCATTTTTATTTTTTAATTTTTATTATACTTTAAGTTCTGGGGTACATGTGAAGAACATGCAGGTTTGTTAACACAGGTATACACGTGCCATGGTGGTTTGCTGCATCTGTTAGTTCAGCTTGCCTCTTGTTCTACTCTGGACACCAAACCAAAGTCCATCCCCCCAGTCTTAGGAGGAGAAACTGACTGCGGCTCCCACAGAGCTGGGCAGATACTTCTGCACCAGGAAGCCGCCTGGGCAGGATGAGGAGATAATGTGACCTGTGCAGATAGGGATCTGAGTTCAAAACCACAAACTACTCATTTGCCCTTCTGTCACGTGTTTCCTCAACTGTGAGAGAGGGAAATAATAATTCATAGCTGCTGTGGTTTGAATGTCTCCCCCAAAAAGCATGTGTTGGAAACTTCATCCCTGATGCAACTGTGTAGGGAGGTAGTTTAAGTTTAAACACCTAATGGGAGGTGTTTAGGTCATGAGGGCACCACCTCCACAAGTGGATTAATGCCAATTCTAAAAGTGCTTGAGGCTGTGAGTTTAATCTTTTGCTCTCTCTCAGCTTCTCTTTGCCCTTCTGCCATGGGATGACACAGCAAGAC
Organism: Cacajao melanocephalus; assembly: GCA_963573385.1. NCBI lineage: Eukaryota > Metazoa > Chordata > Mammalia > Primates > Pitheciidae > Cacajao > Cacajao melanocephalus. The sequence continues at coordinate 173,784 of CAUYLG010037127.1, read as the reverse complement.
CCTAAGATGGTACAGCCCTTCAACCTTAGACTTCCCAGCCTCCAGAACCAAGAGCCAATACCTATCTGGTCATTATACATTGCCAGGTCTGTGGTACTTTGTTATAGCAGCACAGAATGGGCTAAGACAGCAGCATTTCCTATCTGCTGGGACATGCCTGATGCTTTACATATGTTATCTCATTCCAAACTCAAAGCAACTCTTAAAGCAAGAACTGCTCTTATCCTCTATTATTTTAGAGACAAGGAAACTGAGACTTAGAAAGGATAAAGAATATCTCCAAAATCACAGTCTGAACAATGGAGCTGAACTGAAGCTGGAACCTTAAAAATGTTACTTGTTATCTTCACCAGTGCACATCCCTTACCCCCTACTGGGTGCACAAATAGCATCTGTTGAATAGATGAATGAATGCAGAGCTTACAAGTCTGGCTTTTATGAAGTGCCTCTCCCTGGCTTCTGTGACACCACCTTCTTCCAGTCTCCTCCAGTTCCCCAGCTGCCCTTTCTCTGTGTGCCCCAGACACTCCTCTATGGCTGTCTCTTCAATGTTAATGTTCCATCCTTCACTATTTCCCCTTCTCATTTTCTCCCTTGATGATTAATTCCAATCCATAACTCAATCTCAGGTACTGCCCCATCTCTCGGCATTGCATCTCCAAAATGGGATGTATCACTTTTTCTCTCAGATGCATTTCCCTTCCTTAGCTCCTTATGACAGTAAATGATGGTGATGGTCCACTAGCAAGACCTGTGTATTATACGTCTGTAAGAGTTCTCATATCATCCATTTCTCTCACACTTCACTGCTACTGACCAAGCTCAGGCCACCATCATTTACCACAGATGAGAAGAAATGATTGAAAAAGAGTATTTCACACACACTCACATATACGCATGTATACACAGCTCTTGCTAAAGCTAAAGACATACAGCAGAAGGAAAAAGGGTTGTAAAAGATTGAGGGGGCTGCTGTTCAGGGAATAATCCTTGGCGGACGAATGTGCAGCCCTGAGGGAAAACTGCTGTACTGAATGAGACATGAAAAGTTGAGCCAGTATAAGGATACACTGAAGGAACCTACAACCAAAGGCCAGAAACAAAAGAGCCACGGAGAGAAAGCTGCAGCTTCCTGTGGCCAAGCTGACGGCTGCTCTGAAGCCATGTCACTGCTCATCCCGGGGCCTTCCTACAGCAGCATCTTTGCATCAGGGCTAGAGATTCCACTGGGAATTGAAGACTGGTCAGCTGAGCCCAATCTGGAGTCAATCCACATAGCAGCAACAGCGTTCAGTAAGCCACTGTACCCTCCAACATTCAGTTTCCTCTGCAGTAAAAAGGGGAAATAACGCTTCCCTCACAGATTTAACAAGTGGGTGAAAACACTGTCTGAACCCTGTGCTACTGCTATAAGCCATTATTAGGCCTTATATTTTGAGGCACATAGAAACAGGGGAGAAAAGTCATAGTTCCAGTCCTTAACGAGTTTATGATCTTTGCAGAATGATGGTCAGTCTATGTAAACTCCAGGGAAAAATACAACGTAAGTGCATAAAACATAGTAGTAGCAAAGGAAATCTTGAACTAATTCAGAGAAAGGTATATTCCCCTCTCTTGGCCCTCACTCTGATCCATCCTTCACACTCCTGTCAAATTAATCTTCCTCTGAGGTAAAGGTCCAATCACAGAATCATATAATTTTACAACTGAAAGAGGCCTTAGAGGTCACCTAATCCATTTCTCTGATTCCTTAGGTGAAGAAACTGAAGCCAAGGAGATTAAGTGGCTTGCCTAAGATAACACAGCTGGTTAATTCATGCCATTCTCCACAAATCATTATTGATCACCTACTAGGTGCCAGGTCTGCGCCAGGAGCCATTAATGGCAGAAATGACAACAGAACCTGGGACTCAAGACCTCTAAACCACTGCTTTTTATTCTAGATTGGTGGCTCTCAAACTGCAGGCAGGGTGAGAGGAGGTGCAATCTCTAAAAGGAATGTTTTTCCCCCAATTATACCCCTGCACCCAATTAAGAATTGCTGCATGCAGTGAGACACACTACAGGTGGGAAAGTGTTTTCCATGACTGATATGATGGCAGAAATTATAATTTATATCATCCGCTCTGTAGTCAATATGACAGAATGTTACTATTTAACACATTCTAGGTCAGGCACAGTGGCTCACACCTATAATCCCAGCACTTTGGGAAGCTGAGGAGGGAAGATCATTTGAGCCCAGGAGTCTGAGACCAGCCTGGGACACATAGTGAGACACAGTTTCTATACACACACATGCACAAAATTCTAGATGGTAGAAACATGTGTATTGATTACTCTTTGCACATTCCTGTATGTTGAAACATTTTTTTATAATTTTTGAAAGTATTATATGCTATAGGAAAAAATAACCACTAAGTTTGTTGAGATTGGAGGGTGGGTAGGGTAGGGAAAGCAAACAGTTTGTGCCCTCTATCTGTGGCTCTAAAGGTTGAGAATCACTCCTGAACCTATCAGTACTGTGGCTCACAGCCTTGCCTGAAACCGAAGCTCTCCTGGACATGTGTGTCTCCATCTACCACGGGCCACAGGCTCCAGGGGTGTGAGAATAAGAACCGAACCACATACTTTCCCCTCCCCTCCAAACCCTTGCCCTTACATTTGACTTGCTGCAAAAGTGTCTTCTGGATCAGTGAGTCTTCTAAAAAGTGAAAATTCCTTTCAGCCTGCTCCTCCACACACACGGAAACAGGCTGTTGTCCTAGAAAATGTAGTCAGGAGCATCCGGAATTCTAGTCTACATGAAGCCACGCAGCATCACACAGCCCCAAATCAACATTAAGTAGATCAGAAAGTCACACTGTCCCTTTAACAACAAAAGCAGTGACGAAGTGATACATATACATGCATGTACACACACATCTACATACATGTACATGCGCACCTGTGTGTATGTACGCACACACATACACAAACACACACAAAGTTTTCTTCAAACAAGATATCTCTATATATTTTAAAGAATTCCGCCTCACACACTGGTTGTCTTCAGGTTCTTCTGCAACTGGAACCACAGGCTTGGGACTCTGACACTTCCCGCTGGCTACCTAACAGCCTGAAGGACCCTTTTAGATTTGCAGCCCGTAGGGAGCAAACAGTCTGGCTGCACAGGATTTCACACAGCCGCCACCAACATCAGAGGTGCACATGTAAGCCTTTCATGTAGAGATTTCTGATACTCAGTCCAGGGCTGACACGTGAATAAATTGCATGCAAAAATATAAACAACAGACTTCTTCCCTGGCTACAAAAAAACAGTGTTCATCTAGAAGTAATCCAAACTAAGTCAAGCAGATTTTCTTTGACAGAATCCTCTGAAAAATCTCCATGCCTGCCAGGTGAAGGGCCGGGCTGTTTCCTCTCCCCAACCCTACCCACTCTTCAACCTAAACAACCATGGTGGATTCTTTTTTTCTCTATTATATAATAGTTTCAAAAATTATGAAAAACATTTCAGCATGCAGAAATGTGCAAAGAGTAATAAAATGAATACACATGGGCCTACCATCCAGAATTTTTAAAATGGTAATATTTTGTCATATTTACTTTGGATCTGAATACATAAAATTTTAATAATGTTTCACCTACAGAGCACAAAGTCACTTGTGTTACATCCCAGCTATGGTAAACCAGGAGAGACCAGATCATTGTGTAAGGGTGCTGCTTCCTGTCAAGATTACGGAACTGTATTGTCATGTGTAGCAAGCAGTCCTTTTCAGCATTGAGGATGTCTAGTGAATATATTTACTGAACTTTTTTCACCTACGGTGCAAATGGGAAAAGGAATATTCATATAAAAACTAGATTCATGTAAATGGCAGGTAGGAGCAGAAACATGATAGTCTGGTCAAAGTTCACACTTTCAAAGCAGGAAAAAATATTAATCATGCTTACAACGTAAGGGTCTCTAGATCACTGTTTTTTTTTTTTTTAAATCAACTGATATAGAACCAACCTTCATTAACATTATTTGTGCCTAAAAGTTTAGGGTGTCGTGGGTTTTACTGCAGAAAACTCACAGACTCATCATTGTTTCTGTGATGTATACCTCTCTCCCATGCATGAGGCTCCCAAACCAACATGCTCAGTCCTTTATAACAGGAATGTAAAGGCATCTGTAAGACAAGAACCTAATATGTGTCCATTTGGGACCTAGACATCATGTCTTACTAGGTGTATTTATACAAACTGAACAGTATATGGTGAGGTGGGTGGAGCTGCATGCATTGGTACATTCTGAGATAAATGCATTTTTAAGACAATAGAAGTTTACATCTTTAAGGCACAAACTGCTACAAACTCTAATTATCAGTGACAACAATGGTCTTTGCCAACTAGTTATTTGGTTTAATTCTTGCAAGAAGGATGTTAAATAGTTTCAAAATTAAACTAAATATATAACTGAACATTTTGCTATTAAAAATAACAGAAATTAATTAAAGGGAATGCAGAAAGAGACATTAGTACATCATACTTGAGATGCCAGTTACTTCACCTGAGCACTGGATTTAGCTTTATTTACCTGTAACTAAGGCAAAAAAGGGAAACTGTTGCATAGTATAGTTCTCACTTCATCAAGAAAGAAACATGCAAGGCAGATTTTATCTTCGCATTAATTTCAAGGAGAGTTTTATTATGGAAGCCCCTTTATAAGGGATACTGAGTAATGTCTTCAACTCTATGTTACAAAAGACAGACACTTTTTTCATATAAATGTCTTCAACCATATGGTGCAAAAGATGAGTTTTTTTCACCCAGGTGCTGAAGGCACAATATTAAACCTTGCCTGAGTGATGGCATTTCTGCTGGGAGCTGAAATAATACATCGGAAGTACATTGTTTACTGATGATTTACCTCAACAGAGGGAGCTCAAAGAACCTGCACAAATGGATGGCCTATACAGATTTCTTCCTGAGGCCCAAAAGTGTCTTGTCAAATGCTACAAAGGGCGATTTCATGACTGCTTTCTCTGACGAGTATCTGAAGGGGTTTGAAAGTCTATGTACTGATTAGACATAGATCTTTCCCCTTAGCTAAACCATCTTTAGGAAGCAGAAGTAACACTTTGTCATGAACATGTAGGAGACCAGTTTATGTTCTCTCTTGGAAAGCCGGCAACTAACACCTAAGACAGTGGGTTGTAGGGTGTAGCAAATTCCAAAGGAAGCTCTGTGTCTGGCCAACACCTTGGACATGTACTCAGCCAAATCTCCCAATTTTGTTGCTGCAGAATAGGAAAGAAACAATTTTTTTTTTTTTTTGCTTAAAAGTTTTAAAGAGTGTGTGTGTGACTAATCAAGTGAGTTAGCCATAGAGAACCTGCATATAATCACAAAAAAATATAAAGTCAGCAGACAACAATACATTCTTTAAACTTTAGCCAGGAAATCACAGAAACAGAAAGCAGCATAACTTTCCTAGTCCTGTAATTTTACTGTTAATGTATATGTATAATCAAATCCAGGGGAAATTACATTAAAAATTAGCAAATATAAAAGGAAAATGATCACTCATCAAAGGAAAAAACTGTGAAGGACTAATTCATAAGAAGTGTTAATGCCGGTATCCTCCAGGGTAGAAATGTAAGCAGAATCCCCCACCCCGCTCCCGACTCTTCCACAGGTGGCATCGTAAGATAATTAAATGTAATGATGAACGAGATGGAGCAAGTATTTCCCCTTTTGATCCACTTAAGGTAAATGGCCTTTATATAACTGCACTTGCAGTCTGGGATGAATGACCCTTGTGCAAAGCCATTATAAATCCTCAAGTTGGACTTTTCTGAAATTACTTCAGCAAATGACTGTTTACAAAATATATAGTTGCACAGAAAATAACATTGTTTCTAGGCATTTGCTAGGTTGTTAATGTGTATCTGAAGGAAACATCCACGCAGGTGAATACATCAGGGCATACTTGCCAGGAGACTGGATGAGGACAGGACTTTTCACGCAGAATGTCTAAACACACCAAAAAATCCAAAGATTCTCTCAGGGCAAAAAGAAAAAGAAATGCATCTGCTTGTTTTTGGAGGCTGGGGTTATGTGGTTCTCCAATGACTAACACTCACAGGACTGGAACTCCTCCAGCCTGCCCTGGAGAAGAGCGGGTGGGTGCCTGAGAGCTGAGAGCAGAGCTTGGAAAGCCCCTTTTAGGGTAACATCTCCACGAAGGGCAAGAGTACCAGAAAGGATATGATTTGCATGATAGGATTTAAAGAGAAGACAAATATCTGACACTATTTCCAGGTCTGTTTTTACAAAATCGATTTTCTTTTTAAATCTGAAGATTCCCTCAAGTGAGAGAAGGGAAATATGAAGCTCAGCCTTATCTGCTTCCCAAGGGCGCTCCTTCTTAAGCTCCACCACTGTTCTGCCTCCACAACTCTTATTAACACAGAGAGGCCCTGAAAAGTGACCACCACATACAGGCTTTTCCCTTCTCATTTGTTATGGGCTGAACACACAGTTCAGATTCATGTGGAAAGCCTATCAGCCAGTACCTCAGAATGTGACTGGATTTGGGGACAGGGTCTTTAAAGAGGTAATTAAAGTTAAGTGAGATCATTAGGGTCAGCCCTAATCCAACAGGACAGTTGTCTTTATAAGAAGAGATTAGGACACAGACATGTGCCCGCAGAGAGGAAAGATCATGTGAGAACAGCAAGAAGGCCTTTTACAAGCCACAGGGAGAGACTTCAGGAGAAACTAAACCTTTAGACACCTTCGTCTTAGATTTCTAGGTACCAGAACTATGAGAAAATAAAGTCCTGTTGTTTGATAGACCAGTTTGTGGTTCTTTGTTAAGACAGTCCTAGCAAACTAATATACTATCTGATTCTGACAACTATTTAAAAGTCAACATTTGTCCCTTTAGTAAAAATGAAATTTGTTCTCAGCCTCTGGAAGCACTAACTTGTAACACTCATTATTACAATGGTTTGGGAAGAAACCATCCCTTCAGCAGTTCCAAGTAAAGTAAATAAAATGACATCAATCACTTGGCATAGATATCAGCCATCCTAATTGGAAATTTCCAAGCACCTGAAGTTTGCCCAAAGTGGAAAAACCCTTCAGCTTATTCATGAAGTACAGTCTTCAATGGTGCAATGTCAACTCCACCATGAAGGACATATCTAAGGACAAGACTTAAAAAGAGATGGATATGTTATCTAATCTTATTTCAAACGCTCAAAACACTTTTTCCCAGTGTTTAAACACATGCCATGCGACTGTCAAATAATAAAGTTGATTTTTGTTTATGAGTATGTATGATTAGAACCATAACTCACGTTTTGATGATTTGAAAAACTTGTTCTTTGAGAATGTTGAATAAGCAACTCCCAGGGGTGTCACTGTGCCACCAAGTTAAGGACTTAACAAGACTGTGGGGGTGATGTTTTCCTTACCTAAGAATAACTAATGAAAAAGATACACCCAACAATTTCCTTTATAATGGTTTCTTCAGTGACTGACCTTTACCTAAACTGTTGATTTCTGACCAGTTTTTAAGACTAACTTATCTTTCTTGGCCTCTTGACTTAAGTGAAAATTTAATAAAAGATGTCAGGCTAGATGAAGAAGAGTTCTCACTCTTCAGAAGTGTATATATAGTACGTCCTGCAAACGTGCTATTTTCCTCTTCACAGTAAAGTGACAGATGTGCTTTTCAGAAAGAAGGTACAAAAAACACAACAAAAACCTAAAAAACAGTGCCCCTGGGACTGGAGAGAGGAAAGAAGCTCTGAAGGAAAAGATAAGAAGGCCCTTTCCCTGACGGGTAACATACAGGAGAGCTTTCCTCTATGTCTGAGGCAAAATAAAATAACCATTGATTCTTTGTCAACTTTAATTTAAGAGAATTATTTGATGTAAGAAAAAGCCAGGTTGCTGAATGTTCATTTGAAAAATAAAGGGATGGTAAAGGTGAACAATTATAAACTTTCTAGCAAATATACAGAATTTTAGAGTTGGGTCAGAGGAGCTAAGATGTTGGGTAGTCTCTCTTCCCTAAAGAGCCTGGCACAGGGTGTGCCAACATAAGTACATTCCCAATAAATATTCATAAAGTTGAACTGAATCAAGGGATATAATAGTCCTCCTTACCTGCCGCAGGGCAGTATATTAAATGTAAGCATACTTGACAACATTACTAGGCATGGAAGTCAGCAACCCTTAATAAATACCCAAGTAACACCAGCAAAAAAAAAAAAAAAAAAAGAGTTTCTGTGCTGAGAGCATTTAAGGTGCTTTGTAGGTCAGAGCTGTGCTCAATAGAGAAAATGTCACATTAGGAAGAAATCTAAGAAAGGTAAAGGGTTCTGTTACATGGAAGAGAGTTCTGGTTAAGAAAGTATTCTTCATGAGCAGTGAGCCAACAGTCAACATTTGGGATGGTGGGTTCAGTTCAGACAAGACTCAATATACAGAAGCTGTGGACTGTCTGGCCTTAGTATATGTAGCAGAGCTCTGGGTGGCTACAAAAGCTTTACATTTATGACTCTAAAACGCTGTTCCTGAGCATTGAGCTTCCGGCTGTTCTAACGTCTACGATACACTTATTTTATTTGAACAGAGAAGGCAGGGGAGCATAACTCCATGGAACAGCCTCTTTTCTGCCTCCTCTCCTATCATTTCAAGAAAAAAAATAGTTGGTTCTAAGAGAGGTCAAAGGAGAGCAAAAAGTACTTGGTTGCTTCGGCCCACTCAGCGTTCCTCCCTTGGTTTCCGGAGATAACATTCTGGAGTTTAAACACGGATTGTAACATTGACAAGCTATGAGACCTTGGGGCAATTTACTTAACTTTCCAAGTCTTTGTCTCTTCATCTGTAAAATACGGTAGTGAAAGGAACTACTTCATGGCATAACTAAGAGGAGGAGGCATGGACAGTGCCTTCCACAGGCACACAGTGAGTGTTAGCGAAAAAACATCAACAACAATACATATAATCTTTAGGTGCCGTGTTCTCCAAGTCCCATCTTAGTCCCTGCCCTGAGATCTTTTCTACCTCATCCCTTCATATATCCTAAGCAAGAGTGTGGGTAACAAATCCTCCACTGAGTCCTACAGCAGCTTCTAGCCATAAATCCAACATACATAACAAGATTCCGGGGAGGCAGGCCCCTGCATGTCCTCAAGCGGCCCAGCTTTGCTTGAGTAAACAGTCTCTGATCATGTGGAGGTAGAGATTGACACTCTGGCTTGGAGTCTGAAACAAAAAGACTGGTCACTGGGATTGACTTACCTTGATAATTGTCAGGGAGTGAAATAAGTCCATGAGAATCTGAGAACGTTTCTGAGAATCCATCTTATAATCCTTTCCCTTATAAATATATTTAAAGTCTTGGCTTTGTTTGGTGAAATCAAAAAGCCTAGTTTATGTTAAGTTAGAAGATACAGCAGATGATTGAAACATGCTTAAGGTATGTGACCGTGTCTGTCAAATTGGAGGAAGTCTCTGAGAAAAAAAGGATGGAAGAAAAGCACCCATTTCGGTGGTGGCTGGCCAGCATTTCTGGTAACTCTTTTCCTCTGCACCAGAAGACAGAGCGCACACATGGCACTGATGTTACACACTCTCCACCATTCAGGAACTCACTGGACTGAGGGATACCTGAAGGAACAGTGCTCCAAATGCAGGGTGCTATTTAATTGTGGCTCTCATCATCGCTCAGATGATGACTGATCACTCAGAAACGCTCTCGGCAACAGTGACAGCATGGAGCATTATGAAGATGGCACTTCCATGTTTTGTATTCTGAACATTAAAAACCAGTTTGGCTCACCAAATGAGCAGCGGATGCCATGCTAATTATATAACTTCTTAGAGCACTAATAGGATTTCCCACTGAGCCAACTGGGAGAAAAAAACCACAATACTCATTTTTTATCTGCATCTCAGCATAGTGACCTCCTTCATCCTGTTGATGTGGTCATTAATAAAACATTTAAAAATGACCTGAACAGAGAAGTGAAAAGGCTTTTTACAAAATAGAGCTTGGATCTGGCTGCCAAACAGTCATGTATTTGAAAAACTTGGAACCAGTATCAAAGCTGGTCGTTAATGATTTGAGGTTGGCCTGGGAACCTCCTGTATCCAGAAGGGTTGTTCATGCTTTTGACTGGTTATGAATGAAAAAAGATTTCTGCCTTTGAGGGGTTTCAAAAGATGGAAATAAGGACGCTTGTGATGGTGCTTTTGCTTTGCAAGATGGGACATTAAAGATGATTCAATTTCATTTTAGTACCTGACAGGTCATCATTAACATGCTTGCTTACAAGTTCCTTTCAATCTTAGAATAATAATTTAAAACAAATATATAGCTACTATTTCAATTCTAAAATATCCCAAAGGGTAGTCAGTAAAAGCAAATCAAAGAATTTTTATCTTCTTTTAGTTTTTCCTTCCCTTTCTCTAAAAAAGTTAACATAAATTCAAAAAATATATAAACTATACCTTTTTAAACTTCAGCAGAATATCTAACAGTACATTTAATTAGGCACACATGATGAAGTCTATCTAGGAAGTAAGATGTGTTACACTGATGGGTGAGTTTAAAATGAAGTACAAAGAAAAACCATTCAGCTCAGACAAATACACGGCAAATACTTAGCGGAAGGCAATGTGCTAGACTCCGAGAGATCATGTAGAAATGAAGGACTGCACTGACTGTGCTCAGTAAGCTTATGATCAGTCATGGCATCCAGAGTTGGAAAGAAACTTTGTGGTTGAGCAGGCTAAGGTGAGCAAAGATATCTAATGTGCTGTCCTTAACATACTTCTCATCTCAGCCCTTGAAACCATGAACACCTCTTTCTTTAGCTACAAAATTCTTACCCTATCACACCCTGCCACTCACCTTCTTCAGCACCCTCTCCTTGGACATAACACATTGTAAGCACAAAGGAACTGCTTATACTATAAAGTAAGCAGTAACAGATCCAATATCCTTCCTAGCCTTTGCATTTCCTAAAATTAATGGGCAAATAAATGTGTAACACAGTGAATATTCCAGTCTGTCAAAAGTGCAGGGAAGGGGAATGACTGAGGAATTTCAATGTTATTTTGCAGATTTCTTACATTAAGTCAGATATTGTCAGCTTTACCAAAGAACAATGTATAACTCAAAATATTTTTTTCTGGGATTAGCCCAAATCAGTGTGGCTACTTTACCATTACCAAAACCACAGTACTGTGAGTCCATACAGGAGAAAAACAAAAAACAAAAAAACAAAAAACTTGCTGCCATGGTTGAAAGTTGAGAAAGCTGGTGAAGAAGGCTCAGGCAGGAGGATCCAAGATGGCCAAACAGCAACAGCTCCAGAGGGCAGTTCCCAGCAAGAACAATGCAAAGGGTGAGTGCTCACTGCATTTCCAAACAAGTTTTCGCTGCCCACAAACTAGGAGATCCTCGGGTTGAAAAGGGTCACAAGTTTTCAGTATGGCTGGTAACACGGGTTGGCACACAGAAACTCATACATATCTGGGCGGCCATTTCAACTGGTGCCTGGAACGCCTGGGAGACAGAGCCACCCATTCAACTGAAAGGGAAGAGGCTGAGACAGGGAGCCAGGCAATCTGGCTCTGCAGGTACCACCCCCACAAAACAAGCAATCTGAAATGCTCTGGATTGACAGTTTTGCAGCATGCGCAGCTGGGCATGGGATGGTCGAGCTCAGTGGGGGGAAGGACATCCACCTATACCAAGGCAGTTTGCACAGCTGCTGAGCAGAGCCTGTGGCAGCTCAGCAATACCTCTACTAGCAGAGTGTGACTAGACTACTCTATGTGGGGTAGAGCATCTCTGAAAAAAGGCAGCAACACGCAGGAACTTAAATGTAAAGCCAACCTTCCTAGGTCAGAGCACCTGGAAAAAGAGGCGGTTATGAGTTCCTCTGCAGCAGACTTAAAGGTACCTGCCCAGCAGCTCTGCACAGAACAACAGAGCTCCCAGCACAGCACTTAAGTTCTTATAAGAGACAGAGTCTCTCCTCAAGCAGCTCCCTGACCCCCGTATACCCAAAGAGACACTCATAAAGGAGAGCTCAGGCCGACATCTGGCAGGTACCCTTCTGGGACAAAGATAACAGAAAGAGAAACTGGTAGCAACCCTTACTGTTCTGCAGCCCCTGAAGGTGATGCCCAGGCAAGCAGGATCTGGAATGGACCTCCAGCAGTTCTGCAGTAGAGGGGCCTGACTGTTAGAAGGAAAACTAAGAAACAGAAAGAAATAGCTTCAACATCAACAAAAAGGACATCCACTCAGAGACCCCATCCAAAAGTCACCAACTACAAAGACCACAGGTAGATAAAGCCACTAAGATGGGAAGCAACCAGCACAAAAAGGATGAAAACACCAAAAACCAGAATGCCTCTCCTCCTCCAAGGGATCACAAATCCTCACCAGATAGGGATCAAAGATGGATGGAGCATGAATCTGATGAATTGACAGAAACAGGCTTCAGAAGGTGGGTAATAACAAACTTCTCTGAGCCAAAAGAACATGTGCTAACCCAATGAAAAGAAACTAAGAACCTAGAAAAAAGGTTAGATGAGATGCTAACAAGAATAAACAGCTTAGAGAAGAATATAAACGACTTGATGGAGCTGAAAAATACAGCATGAGAACCTTGCGAAGCATATACAAGTTTCAATAGTCAAATCGACCAAGCAGAAGAAAGGATATCAGAGACGGAAGATCAACTCAATGAAATAAAACGAGAAGGCAAGAACAGAGAAAAAAAGAGTGAAAAAAAAGTGAACAAAGCCTCCAAGAAATATGGGATTATGTGAAAAGATCTAATCTACGTTTGACAGGTGTACCTGAATGTGACAGAGGGAATGAATCCAAGCTGGAAAACACTCTTCAGGATGTTCTCCAGGAGAACTTCCCCAACCTAGCAAGGCAGGCCACCATACAAGTCCAGGAAATACAGAGAACACCACAAAGATATTCCTCAAGAAGAGCAACCCCAAGGCACATAATTGTCACATTCACCAGGGCTGAAATGAAGGAAAAAATGCTAAGGGCAGCCAGAGAGAAAGATCATGTTACCCAAAAGGGGAAGCCCATCAGACTCACAGCAGATCCCTCCACAGAAACCCTATAAGCCAGAAGAGAGTGGGGGACAATACTCAACATCCTTAAAGAATAGAACTTTCAACCCAGAATTTCACATCTAGCCAAACTAAGCTTCATAAGCAAAGAAGAAATAAAATCCTTTATGGACAGGCAATTGCTGAGAGATTTCATCACTATCAGGCCTGCCTTAGAAGAGCTCCTGAAAGAAACACTAAACAAGGAAAGGAACAACCAGTACCAGCCACTCCAAAAACGTACCAAATGGTAAAGACCATCAACACAATGAAGAAAATGCGTCAACTAACAGGCAAAAAATCCAACTAGCATCAAAATGGCAGGATCAAATTCACACATAACAATATTAACCTTAAATGTAAATAGGCTAAATGCCCCAATCAAAAGACACAGACGGGCAAATTGGATAAAAAGTAAATACCCATCAGTGTGCTGAATTCAGGAAACCCATCTCATGTGCAAGGACACCCACAGGCTAAAAGTAAAGGGATGGAGGAAGATTTATCAAGCAAATGGAGAGCAAAAAAAAAGCAGGAGTTGCAATCCTAGTCTCTAATAAAATGGACTTTAAACCAACAAAAATCAAAAGAGACAAAGAAGTGCATTACATAATGATAAAAGGATCAATGCATCAAGAAGAGCTAAGGATCCTAAATATATACACACCCAATACAGGAGCACCCAGGTACATAAAGGAAGTTCTTAATGGCCTACAAAGAGACTCAGGCTCCCACACAATCATAATAGAAGACTTTAACACTCCACTGTCAATATTAGACAGATCAATGAGACAGAAAATTAACAAGGATACCCAGGACTTGAACTCAGAACTGGACCAAGTGGATCTACAGAAATCTACAGAAATCTCCACCCCAAATCCACAAAATATACATTCTTCTTAGCACTGCATTGCACCTACTCTAAAACTGACCACGTAATTGGAAGTAAAACACTCCTCAGCAAATGCAAAAGAATGAAAATCATAACAAACAGTTTCTCAGACCACAGGGCATTCAATTAGAATTCAGAATTAAGAAACTAACTTAGAACGGTACAACTTGATGGAAACTGAACAAGCTGCTCCTGAATGTCAACTGGATAAACAGTGAAATGAAGGCAGAAATAAAGACGTTCTTTAAGACCAATGAGAACGAAGACACAACATACCAGAATCTCTGGGACACATTTAAAGCAGTGTCTACAGGGAAATTTACAGCAATAAATGCCTACCAGAGAAGCGAGGAAAGATCTAACACTGATACTCTATCGTCAAAATTGAAAGAGCTAGAGGAGCAAGATCAAAAAAAACTCAAAAGCCAGCAGAAGACAAGAAATAACTAAGATCAGAGCAGAACTGAAGGAAATAGAGACCAAAAAAAGCCTTCAAAAAAATCAATAAATCCAGGAGCTGGTTTTTTGAAAAGATCAACAAAATAGACTGCTAGCCAGATTAATAAAAAAGAAACAAGAGAAGAATCAAATAGATGCAATAAAAAACTATAAAGGGGATATCACTACCAATTCCACAGAAATACAAACTACCCTCAGAGATTACTACAAACAACTCTATGCACATAAACCAGTAAACCTGGAAGAAATGGATACATTCCTGGACACTTGCACCCTCCCAAGCCTAAACCAGGAAGAAGCTGAAACCTTGAATAGACCAATAACAAGGGCTGAAGTTGAGGCAGTAATTAGTAGCCTACCAACCAAAAAAAGCCCAGGTCCAGATGGGTTCACAGCTGAATTCTACCAGACTTACAAAGAGGAGCTGGTACCACTACTTCTGAAACTATTCCAAACAATCCAAAAAGAGAGAATCCTTCCTAAATCATTTTATGAGACCCACATCATTCTGATCCCAAAACCCCGCAGAGATGCAACAAAAAAACAAAACTTCAGGCCAATATCCATGATGAACATAGATGCAAAAATCTTCAATAAAATACTGGCAAACCGATTGTAACAGCACATCAAAAAGCTTATCCATCACAATCAAGCAGGCTTCATCCGGGTGATGCAAGGCTGATTCAATGTACGGAAGTCTATAAACGTAATCCACCACATAAACAGAACCAAAGACAAAATTCACATGACTATCTCAATAAATGCAGAGAAGGCCTTCAACAAAATTCAACAGCCCTTTATGTTAAAAACTCTCAATAAACTAGGTATTGACAGAACGTATCTCCAAATAATAAAAGCTATTTATGACAAATCTACAGCAAATATCATACTGAATGGGCAAAAACTGGAATCATTCCCTTTGAAATCTGGCACTAGACAAGGATGCCCTCTCTCGCCACTCCTATTCAATATAGTATTGAAAGTTCTAGCCAGAGCAATCAGGCAAGAAAAAATAATAAAGGGTATTCAATTAAGAAAGGAGGAAGTCAAATTGTCTCTATTTGCAGACAACATGATTGTAGGTTTAGAAGACCCTATCATCTCAGCCCAAAAGCTCCTTAAACTGATAAGCAACTTCAGCAAAGTCTCAGGATACAAAATCAATGTGCAGAAATCACAAGCATTTCTATACACCAATAACAGACTAACAGAGAGCCAACTCATGAGCAAACTCCCATTCACAATTGCTACAAAGAGAATAGAATACCTAGAGATACAAATTAATTCAACCACTGTGGAAGACAGTGTGGCGATTTCTCAAGGATCTAGAAATAGAAATTCCATTTGACCCAGGAATCCCATTACTGGGCATATACCCAAAGAACTATAAATCATTCTACTATAAAGACACATGCACATGTATGTTCATTGTAGCCCTGTGTACAATAGCAAAGACGTGGAACCAACCCAAATGCCCATCGACGACAGACTGGACAAGGAAAATGTGGCACATAAACACCATGGAATACCAGGCAGACATAAAAAATGATGAGTCTGTGTCCTTCGTAGGGACATGGATGAATCTGGAAACCATCATTCTCAGCAAACTGACAAGAACAGAAAATCACAAACACCACACATTCTCACTCATAGGTGGGTGTTGAACAATGAGAACTCATGGACACAGGGAGGTAAGCATCACACACTGGGGTCTGTTGCCCGGGGCCAAAGGAGGGACAGCGGGGAGGGTGGGGAGCGATAACATGGGGAGAAATGCCAGATGTAGGTGATAGAGGGATGGAGGCAGCAAACCACATTGCCATGTGTGTACCTATGCAGCAATGCTGCATGATCTGCACATGTACCCCGGAACCTAAAGTACATATAAAAAAAAAAAAAAAAAAAAAAAAGAAGGTCAGGCAGTAGGCTCCCAACCCCACTCATTCTAGTCATTTTTAACCTTTGGGAGGTTATATTACAAGGACTCCATCAGCATCAGAAACATGTCATGACGTGCCTTTGGAGGAAAATAGGTGCCACATTACTGACTGCTGCCTGGCATCAAATAAGCCTAATTTATCTTCATTCTGGCCCTAGGGATGAGAAGAGGGTAGCAGTTCAACTGCTCTTGTAAGCTCTCTCTAGAAATGGGCTTACTGTTCTTGGGTAGGATTAAAAATGTAAAATAATTAAAATAATTAGACAACAGGTTCAGAAGTAGAGATTTTAAAGGGAGAAACCAACACAGAGCTTCAGACTTGTCTGGACATCTCTGGCTGGTTGAGCTTCAGAGGAGTAGCACTCATTGTATGCTCAAAAGTCAAGGGCTTCACTCAGACACCTGCTTCTGCTTTCTTAAGAGCCAGTAAGGAAACTTAGCAACAGGATTCCTAGAGCTTAATGATAGAGCAAGGGTGAGGGTAAGAGCATGTTCCAAGTCTTTCCAGGGAAAGGTTGGGAAAGGAGAAGAGACAGACGGCTAGGAAAAGGCCGCTCCTCAACATTTCATTATAAAGGGATAATTTGAGAGTTACTCAAAAAAGGAAATAATCACCACTGGACTTCAGCAGGTAATCACCAAGAACAAATACATTCAGAACAATCTAATTTCTTTTTTTTTTTGCTATTATAATACTCATTTTCATTTCAAGAGAAAGCCTTAGGCTTGCTTTGTTAAGACTAATGAACATTTTGGGACATGGTGTGAATTCTTTTAGAGTAAAAATAGAATATCAATGTCTTCTTATATATGAGTGAGTTATTTTATTGGGCGTAGAAACCCTGTAACTATCAAAGGTCTTTTTGTGCCCTCCCTCACTTTGTCCACCTGGGTATTTTGAGACATCACTCTGCAAAGATGCAAAATACAAAATTCAATCACTACTTTCTAATCTACCAATTTAAATTAGCAAAGATTATAAAATGATAAGAAGAAACCAAATGATGGCAAAAATTCAGTCTATTAGAGCTTCCTTCACTGCCATCAAGAGTATAAATTGATACTGTCTTTTGAGAGAGATGTTTGGCAATGTTTCCAAATTTTTAAGAGAGTTATACCTACCCCTTGACCTACCAATTCAACATCAATGATCTATCATGTGAAATAAATTAGAAATCTGACAGTTTTCTGTATAAAGCAAGCTTTTAGAGCATTGCTTATGGTGGTGAAAACCTGGAACCAAATTAAATCTCCAGTGATAGGAAGACAGTTAAATAAATTACAGTAAAATAACCACAAGATGCAATCCTAAGTGTAAAAACAACCACAAGATACAATCATCCTAAGTAAAATAACCATAAGCTGCGATCTTAAGTGTAAAAATCACGGCGCATATATGTACCCATGCAACAATCCTGCATGTTCTTTACATGTACCCCAGAACCTAAAATGCAATAAAAAAAAAAATATATATATATATATATATTTTAAATCATGGCACAAGACTGCATATATAGTATAATGGAAATAATAAAAAATATATGCAAAGTAAAAGAAATACAAAGAAATACGCCAAAATGTTAATTAGGCTTATTCCTGAGTGATGGTCCAATGGGTAATCATTTTCTTCTTTATAACTTTCTATATTTTCAAATTTCCTCTAATGAACATATATCACTTTTATAATGAGGAGAAAAGAGTTCTTTTAATAAGATCTGCTAATATTTGAAAGAGAAGCTGTGCTGTAATGACTTATCATCATTTGAGCAAAAGACTTAAAAGAAAAGGCAGAAAATTGAACTAAAACTTAACACTATGTAAATGTATTTTGTCAGTGATTGAGACAAACAAACACACAGAGTAAAATAAGTGTGGTTTAGCTGAAAATCTGAAACATTCAGAGAAAAGTTACCTATAGTTAGATAGACTAGGATACAAAGTCAAGTCTACAGTATAATTACAAACACATATGTAAACTCAGAGAAAGTACTTGGAAGAAAGACCAAAATGTTAATACGGGTATTGCTTAGGTGGGAGATTACCTCTGAGTTTATTCTATTTTTTATATCTCCCCAAGTCCCCCCAAAACTGTTTCTTTTATTATGACAGTCAAACTTATTACAAATGTTCAGCTCATCTAACAAATGGGGTTGGCACAAGTGTGTATCTGGAAGTAAACAAGAAAACACTTTGCCTTACTCCACTGCACAGAAAGTACTTAAAATATCCACAGGCTAAAACGATTAACAACAAAAAAAAAAATTCTCAGAAGAAAACATAGGAAAAAAACAAAGAAGAAAATCTTTGCAACCTAGGGATAGGCAAAAATTTCTTAAATAGTATACAAGAAAATACAAATCATAAAAAGATACTTTAAATTTTTTATCAAGACTGAAAACTTCTGTTCTTTAAAAGATATCATTAAGAAACCAAAATACAAGCCACAGAGTGAGAAAATATATTCATTATCCATATGTATCTGGCAAAGGACTTACATTCAGATTATATAAAGAATTCATATAACCTAGTAATAAGACAATCCAGTAAAATACTGACACAAGATCTGAACAGAAGATATACAAATGGCTAAGAAACACATGAGAAAGGTTCAATGTTACTAGTCAGAGAAATGAAAGTTAAAACCTTCATAAGGTACTACTACACATTTATTTAAATGGCTAAAATTAAAACGATTGACCATATCAAGCACTGACAAGGATGTAAAGGAACTAGAATTCTCATAGACTGCTGGTGGTAGTGGAAAATGGAAAATCCACTTTGCAAAACTCCTTAAAAAGTTACACACACACCTACCACCTAACCTAACCATTGTACAACTAGAAATTTTCTAAGAGAAATCAAAATATAGACCACTTAAAGACTAAACATGAATGTTCATACCAGCATTATTCATAATAGTAAAAACTGAAAAAAAAAACAACAAATGTCCAGCAACAGGTAAACAAACAAAATGTGGTATATCCATATTCCTCATTAATTAAAAGGAATGCAACAGCATAGATCTCAAAATAGTTAAGCTGAGTGAAAGAAGCCGGACACGAATACATAGAAAAGTCTATAAAATTCAAGCTTATCTACAGTTTGAAAAAAGCTCATCGGTGACTGCCTTTTCCAGGGGTGGAGGGAGGAATGGACTGCAAAAAGGACACAAGGGAACTTCTCAGGGTGAAGGAAATGTTCTGTCTCTTGATGACTGTGATAGTTTCATGGGTATACACAGCTGTCAAAATTCATCAAATGTACTGTACTAACTGGATGCAATTTATTATATATAAATTATACTGCAATTAAGTTTATTTTAAACACCAGAAAGCTAAAAGGAAAGGTAAGAAACCTATTACTCACCACCCAGGAATTTATTATTAGATAAAAGTATTGCTGATATATTATACAACCAAATAAGAAATGTCACATTCAGGCATCGCCTCCCTTGGGAAGCCTCCCCAAGCCTCTCTATCCCTACCTCAGACTACCTACCGTACTCCAGGTAGAACTCGGTACCACCCTAGTGCTCTGCCCCTCAATCATCCTGTACATTACAATGCCTGTCACACTGTACTGTGGCCTGTAAATTACCTAAGGACCTTCTCACAGTGAGCCGATTGTGTGCTGTGGGTTTTCCCTTGTTCATCTTTATATTACTACCATCAAGAATAAAACTGTTGCTCGATATACATAAATATTTTGGATGAATGTACAGGTGGACGGATAAATAGACAGAAAAAATAAGGGAAGGAAAAACTAATCAAAAAGGGCTGAATCAGCAAAGATGCCAAAAAAAATTTTCATAGGTTCCAAGTATTTCTTTTTACAAAACAAAAGGAGAATTTAAAGCCTTAAGTTGAAAGGGGTCATAGTAGATACATCACAAAAATGAGGTAGCTCTTGCCCTGAGTAATAGGCTCCAACAAATGCTTTTCGCTAAGTTCTCAAGTGTAATCTTCTTCACGTGGATGAAAAATGTAATATATACCTTCTTCAAAATGGGATAACTTTAGGAACTCCCTACTGGAGAAAATTACTACCATATAACCTCACTGGACAACAGTTCAAAATATAAAATACTTCTCAATAAATTTTATATCTAGATTTCTTCAACTAGAATTTTAAGTAAAATATAGATTTTAAGTAGTAAGTATATGGGCAGTTTCATTTTCCTAAGAAAATAATACAAGCAATATGGCATCTTCCTACCTTTAACTGACAGAATGTTTATATTTTTATATAAACATTTTTGAAACCCTAGGATTATCAAGGATTAACCCATCACATTGAAACTATCTCTGTATATATCTATCTTCTCTGTAAAGCTAAGGGTTATTTTCCCTTGACACTTAATACAGCACTGCCTTGTTATAGAGTAAGCACTTACAAAAATATTCACTGAATTACATAAATGTAATTCAGCTGAGATGGCAGCTTTATTTTTTTTAGTACATGTAACTATTAACCCATAAAGTTACACAGGTCCAGTGCTCATGCCTCTTCAAATTTTATGCATTATGAGGATCAAGGGCACAATATATCTCCTAATATATCTTCATATCAAATTCTATTTTCAAAAGGGCTGCTTCTAATTTCCCTTTGATTAATACATCTAAATAATGCCTTGGTTTTAAAATTTCTTGGTGTTATGGTCATTTGACATAGTCTATAGGAAGGTAAAAAGCCACTTCACTTTTTTTCAACAGTGTTTAATACACTCTTCTGTTTCAGAAATTGTGTGAGGCATGGAACATACAGAAGTAAACAAAACAGACCTAGTCCTTGCCCACTTGGAGCTTACCATCCAGGGAGAAGATCATGGGATCAGACATCACTAGGTGTGTCCAGGAGCAGCCGTGTTTTTAACAAGTTTAGTATTAACATGCTAAAACTAATATTCTTGCTTGTGAGAAATATTTGCTATAATTAAAACAAAAAATATGCTTCCTTCCAACTCCTAAAGCTCAACTCCTAGAGAGGTATTAATATTATTATATTTATTATTATAAAATATTATTGCATTATTTAAAATAATACAAGTTCCAAAGGATACGCTAGGTTTATGGGAAAGGAAGCCATTGATCAAACCTACTTGAAAAGTCATTTGCCCAGGCTAATATCACTTCTGCTATACCGTATGGTTTGGAAGTATGCTCTCCAATGAATATTTGGGGAAAGAATTATTGGTTCTTTAAAAAAAAAAAAAGGCATGATCTATCACCAATAGTTCTTTCTCTACTGTATGTCTGCAAGTGGAGGCTCTTCTGACTAGGTGACAGAAAAATCAGATTTCTGAATTATCCATTGAGAATGGTAATGCTGCACATTGCTCATCTGATCTCTAAACCTAAGAATTCCCTTCAGTCAACATACAGCAAATGGGTACTTTGGATGGTGGTCAGAACTACTAACTTGGACTAACTGCTATCCTTTCCCTGTTAAAAGCATTTCCTTAACTTTAAGCTCAAGATCTTCTCTCAGAGTTGATCAGCAGAAAGAAAACAGACCTGAACTTGGTTTAGGCTCTGAAGAAATAACTTTATGTTGTATGCTGTAATTCAATGAAGACAAGCCCTTGACTTCTAAGGAGTGTCAATCTAAGAAAAAATAACTCAAGAACATTTTTGCAACAGTAGGTCAAGCTCTCTGCCATGTTATCCAAGGTTCTTTACAGAAAAAAACGAGATAAATTCTGCTTGAATTTAGTTTCAAGGAAAATTTTGCCTCTATATATAATCTTATAATCGTATAGGTTTACTTTTGTCAGGAGAGGAAGACTATATAGACAACTATAATTTCTTGGTTGCTAACAAGCTGAAGGCTAAATTTACTTCTCAATGATTGTAATTACATCACTCTGGGTTCCTGGCCCAATTCTCTTTCCACTCTCAAGATGTTTTTAAAATCTCATTTTAGCTTCACTTTACTTCACCTACTTTATGCTTTCACACTGTAAGTCACCTTAAATCTTCTCTGGAAAAAGGCAAAGTAAAAATAAATCATTCATTTATATCATGTGGTTACATCAATGCTTACTCAACTTTCAGTTCCTCTACATACTTCTTGGGTATCTCTCCATCCAGCTACCTATAGAAAAGCTCTCCCTTTAAAAATCATCTTCATACTCAACCTACATTTCCACTGTTATTTTTGTATATTAAAAATAACAAAGGACTGGTTATGGCATAATTCCTATTTTGAGTTGGGTTAGCCCAGTTCAAAGGCAGAGGTTAGGATGGAGTCTGGGCATCCCTGGAAAAACAGTAACAACAGGTTTGAGGGATCTTAATTCTAGCTCCCTTCCTTCTAATTTAGGAGCTCTGTGGGTCTATAGATGGGTTTCTGGGAATCAGCAAACCTATTTAAACCACCTGCAAAATACTATGTAAATGTTAAATATGTACTTGGTGGGGGCAGGAGGGGGAAGCTATAACCTTAATCTGAGTTTTTAAGTCCCTAACACTCAAAGTTAGGAACTGTTATCTACCTGCCCCCCGACAACTGCCCAGCTTTACCCAGTCAATCTTCAACTACCTGACTGATGGCTGTGAATACAAAACACAGTTCAAAGCCTGCCTTTTACTCAGAAACCAGAGTATGTTTTCCTTTATCATTTACTTTGTTTATTCATTTTTTACTCACAGAACAGTGTCTGACATAATGGTGCGCACTAAAAAGAAAGTCAACTGAACAAATGGAATTAATGAATCTGAGGCATTCTACTTATTAGTCATTGACGGCAAAAAAAATTACTCACGAATAACTAATAGAGGCAAGTCTAATCCGGAGGCTGACAATTCCTGATTTTTAAATTGAAAATAAATACAAACCCCAGCAATAGAATCAATTAACTGTGTATATACAGCAAAAAGGCAAACAAACAACCTCCAAAATGTAGCTAAATGATATTTCCCTACTTGATTAAATCATGTTGCAGCTGCTTCTAAATTTTAAAACACAGAAGCAATGCAAATGTGAATTTTCTCTGCAAATTCTCCTTGCAGGAGTGACACAGCAAGAAGGAATATAGTAGCTTACAACTAAGTCGCAAGTACAACACAGGCACAATTTCTGACCACCAACAAAGGTGTGGGCTGCTGTTAACACAACCACAGCCCTTTCTCAATTCTTTTCCTGGTTTCTGACCTGAACTTTGTCATTATCACATATTACTCTGTGAAGATTTTGATGGTCTCACAATTTCTGACTTCATACTTTCAGTAGCCTTATTATGTATGCTTTAAAGCTACAGGATTTTAATTTCCATTTTTTATTTGCACTCAGGAGGCTGCAGATTATCCAGTATAGAAATTCCCTAGAGTGAGAATCTCTTTATATAAAATCATTCCCTATACTCGCAATTCTTTATAACAGAACAATAATAGATGTAGGCATTATTATTGAGGATTTAGCTAGTGGAAAGCAACCTCTCAAATAGAACAGCACTTTATCAAAATAATTATTATTCCCTCCTCTGGGGAGGTTGTGTGAAAGCCCTTGTTCATCTCTGCAACATGTTAAAATGTATCATTTTTATATGGCTCCTTTTTTTCATGAAGTAGGCAGGAGCACAAGTAAATAACAATAGCTGACTTTTGAGAAACAGGAAAGATCCTTAAAATACTGTTGAGTATATCACGGGTATTGTCACTTTAACAGCAGAGATAACCTCCCTTTAAGGTAACCTTAGACTTAATGGACCTTTCTACAGTTTCAACACCAATAACATAGTAAAGATTACAATGGAAAAATATATATATGTCCTTTCCTTATCACTCAGTATGCAACTTGAAATCCAAGGCCACTATGATAAGTTTGGAGTCCTTAAACATGGTGATTTACTGAACACCATAAAGTCAATTCTAGCCTAAGAGAGGTTACTGGGCATCAAAACTTGATTTGTCCTTAAAGTAAGCTTGATAAAATACTGAAATATAACCCAAAAGCTGTTTATAAAAAAAATGCTAACACTGAAGAGATCAGCCTCTAATAATTCTCTAAGAAACAGGAAGGAAAGTATAAAAGGACTAGGAGTTGGGAAAAAGAGAAGAAAGAACAGGATGAAAATACACACTGCACCAAATCTACAAACTCCCAAATTCATACAGTTTGCTGCACAGTGGTGAAGCAAACCCAAGGAAACCAGTGACAGCTTTCTGGCAAGGTGAGTGAAGACCTGTTTGTCTACAGAAGGAGGAGAAGCCAACTGGATGCTGGGCATGGGTCACAGAAGACAAGTAAGATGGGGGAAGGAGAAGGAGAATGCAAGCCAGGCAACCATGTCTAAGGGCCAAACAGGTCATAATTCCAACAGACCTACTGCCAAAGAGAGTGGTTAATTACATTCTCCTTTCAGGTAAGCATAGGAAAAAATGAGTAACTACCCTGAAGAGAAATCAACCTGGTATCAGAGAAGAGAAAGAAAAGCATTCAGTGAACAGCAAGCTCCTTATAACTTCTGTTGAAAAGTAAAGGCATAAGTGAAAAAAAAAAAAAAAAGCATTACTCATTTGCAGCTTATGAGTGACCAAAAAAAAGTTATAAACAAGAATATAATAATGTTATTTCAAAATTCAATCTGGTTTAAAAAAAATCAAATTAGTCCTAAACCTGTGCCTTGGTACCTTTTCACATTTCTTCTTCCATTCCTCCCACACCCTGGGTACTTCCTCTCCTTTTAATCTGCAGAGCACAGCTAGAAGCTACACAGCAGAGCTGGAAGGCATCCTCTAGAACAGAAACACTCAGGCCTCCTGCCTCACTCACCCCCACACACCCCTGCAGCAGGCCAGAGGCAGTCTTAGCCATCTACCCCAGTTCACACTGATATTTGAAAAACTACACCATTATTCTCAATTTAATTTATTTGAACAATTCTTCACATGCTGCCTTATATGGTTATTTAATATTTTCTATATTTATACCCTAATTTTCTTAAACCAAAATATAATAAGATCCTTCAAGGACAAGGTTTATGTTTTACAATATCCCCATAGCAACTTGCCCAGCAGGAGTTCAATATACGTAGAGATGAATGACTGTGACAATGGATATTAAGTGAATCTTTTCCAGTCGCTCTAGCACTGTTCCTAGGATGCTAAGCTAAGGATAACAGGCATCAGCTACCCTATATTCTAAAGATTGATGCAAATATCATGCTACTCCTTTTAGGCTTATTAATAATTGGCTGAAATGGCTATGCTAGCCCCAACCATGATCTCTGACCCGTCCAACCCCTATCTTTATCAAGAAAATATGCAGAAGGGGTAGGGAACGACAGAGAGCCATTATGAATTATTGGTCTAGGGTGTATGCTGAGGCTTCCCACTACCAATACAACTGCTGGAGTCCCCCAGAGAGGCACTCCACAGGTCAAAGGAGTGGGCAATGAGGGAAGGCTGGCCTCACTCCCCAGCTCGATACTTGCTTAGGGAGCATACTTATTGATCAGCCCTACCCCTGGTGACCTGAGCAAGGACAAAAAAAAAAAAAAAAACTAGTGAGATAGCCAGGCATGGTGGCTCATGCCTGTAATCCTAGCACTTTGGGAGGCCAAGATGGGTGGATCATGATGTCGATCCTGGCCAACATGGTGAAACCCTGTCTCTACTAAAATACAAAAAATTAGCCAAGCGCAGTGGCACATGCTTGTAGTCCCAGCTACTAGGGAGGCTGAGGCAGAGGAATCACTTGCACTGGAAGTCAGAGGTTACAGTGAGTCGAGGTTGCGGCACTGCACTCCAGCCTGATGACAGAAAGAGACTTCATATCAAAAAAAAAGAAAGAAAGAAAGAAAGAAAGAGAAAGAAAGAAGGAAAAAGAAAGAAAGAAAACTAGCAACTGGGGTCTATTGGGAGGAAATAGGGGAGGGACAGTGGGGGTTGGGAGTTGGGGTGAGATAGCATGAGGAGAAATGCCAGATATAGGTGATGGGGAGAAAGGCAGCAAATCACACTGCCATGTGTGTAACTGTGCAACAATCTTGCATGTTCTTCACATGTACTCCAAAATGCAATTAAAAAAAAAAAAAGAAAACTAGCCAGACACAGCAGAGTGCAGAAAAGGAGTAGCTATTCAGCATGCATGCACGCCTACCCCCATGTCTCGGTGTGGCAAAGGGGTCACCTGGAAGGTAGCCCACCTCAAGCCATCTTGCCATTACTTCTCCCAAGTGGAGGTGAGCCACTTGCTCACCTCACTAGGTGAAAGGAAGCAGCGCTGGACTATATCTCATCAGGGTCCCCACTGAAGAGCCAGCCTTTAGACATCTGCCTCAGAGGACACTGGCACCCGGTTAGTCTTAGAGAAGCAGCGGCAACCAAGAGGAAAAAAGCAGCCCCAAAGGGGAGAAAGAGCTGTGTTCCCTCCTCAGGGAGAAAGGTCAGGTGAGCGAGGGGAGGGGATAAAGGCAAAACTGCATACAAAACGGAAGTTAAAACTTTAGTTAGACTAAACTTTTTTACATCCCAAGTGACAGGAAAATTATGGCCTAATGTCCAATATGACACTAAAAGATGGGAAGGGAAGACCTGACACCTCTTTGAATGCAGTGACTAAGGAAACATAAAACTTTTGTTTTTTTACCTGAGTATAGATTGTACAATAAACTCATTAAAAAAAATGAAGAAAAAAAACTAAAAAGAAAATAAAAAGATTGAAGCATTGTTAAGTATCTTTTAGCCCTTAAATTTTTTAAGTTCCTTATTTTCTTTTAGATGTTGGAGAAAAGAGGCAAAAGAGAATGTTTTAAGAAACAACAACAAAAAAAGATTCTTCTTAGCTACCTGGATATTACTAAAAATATTCTAAGCAAACAATCCACTTCTTCCCAACAGAGCAGTTAGGCTAATGCAGTCAAAAGGCCAGTCTAACTAGGATCCTTGGTGTGATTGACAATGTTAGAGTTTAAAATGGTACAGCCATGCTGTGGTAATAAACATTCATTTTAAGTGCTTTAGAGGCCTAATAATTCATTTGAACATTCTCAGAGAAAGCTTTCTCTTTCGGGGGAGGGAGCAAAATGGTGCAATCAAGCCATAAAAAGAGAATGGATCAAAGGACAAAAACCCCATCAGCTTTTTGACTGAGCTGACCTTGTATCTGCTCCACAGCAAGAAACTCTAGAACCAGTTCCAGACGAACATACAAAGTTTGGTTTTACAAAATCCCCGGAGCTTCTCCATGAACGCAACAAAGGCCATCAGAGGGCATGCTGGCAAATTCCCCACAGAGGGACTGAAAGGTCATCTTCAAGTAGCCACTGCAGCATGCTCCAAGGTACATGATTAGTATAAAACTTCTGGGAACGGGAGACCAAACCTCCTTCCCAGGGCCCTCTACGTCAGAAAGGTGGTTTGCTTTCTTACCCAGGGCAGAAACCCTCCGATGCTTTTTTGAAACGAGACATATCTTTGCAGATAAAAATGAGTCAAAGGGTTTTAAAGAGGACTTACATAAATACTTTGTGGCCAGGTATGCTTGACAGCATCTTCGATATCCAAATTCATTAAAAACTCAGCCAAAACTCGTATTTTCTTTCGGAGATTAAAGTCACTTAACTACTTACCTCACTGGGGAAACTCAGAGCTGAGCAGATTACCAGAGGACAGCACAGAGTTTTATTTTCTGAAAAATTTT
Organism: Cacajao melanocephalus; assembly: GCA_963573385.1. Classification (NCBI taxonomy): domain Eukaryota; kingdom Metazoa; phylum Chordata; class Mammalia; order Primates; family Pitheciidae; genus Cacajao; species Cacajao melanocephalus. The sequence goes on along the minus strand of CAUYLG010037127.1, from coordinate 145,693 downwards.
GAAAAGAGTAGTTCTTATATTTGTACAATAGTCCCATTTCTACGTGGCCCAGAGGCTGAAAGCACAGGAGGTAATCTCCAGTTACTCTATGCAGCCAAATTCTAATTAAATTCAGATCCTTATCAAATGATGGGTTTTATTTTGCCATAGTTCCCTAAAATACAGTTATTTTCTACCTCCTTCTTGGCTTATGCTTTTGAAGTTCAGGTAAATTCATATTCTTCATTGTCTCTCATGGACATTGCGCCAAACTGGGCCACTTCTAAGAGGCCCGCTGCAGGCCCCAGGCCCAGCACAGGACCTGGGTAAATGAAACCTACTAGGAAACACTACGTGAACCACTCAAGCCTCCAATAATTGGCTCTTGCTTTCTTTCCATCTCCTTTGTTGTTGACTCTTCAGGTTCTCTAGCTACCTTCTGAAATTAGCACCACTCCTCCCCGCAACCTGACTACCAGCTGCTGGCATCTAAGCTTGGCACCATGTCCAGATGCTCATATCATCTCTTTCTCCCAGCTCTGCAATTCCTGTGATGTGACACCAGGGCTTCCTTTACCCACATTATACCCTCAACATCATCACACAGACTAAATGTGGTCAGCTCTGGCAAATGCGTAAAGCATCAAGCTATTGACAAGATGGTTTTCATCACCGTTTGCAAAAGGAATGAGTGATAGCCCTGATAACCAGTGGCCACTGAGTACTTTGTAAAACCACCAGCCCTTTGCCCAGATGTTCTTTGGATTGTCAGTTGATGTAAAAGTAAAAGAAAAACGGTGTGAAACAAGCACTACACAAGACTCAGGATCTCTGAGAGCACAATGAAGGAGATGAAGACTCCCCTGAGTTAACCAATTCTCTCCCAGCTGCCACCTAACATCTGGAACACATGGTTAATGCTGGATAATGACAAGAATGGGGGCAGAGAGAGAGATAACCTCCAATTTCTCAGTGAACAACAGTTCTGGTAATTTTCTTACCAGGTTGCCTCCTGTCACCCCAAAGGTATTTTTTATTACTTTCCATTGCCTACAATACAAAATCCCAATTCCCTAGCACAAAATCCTTAACCAAGTATCTGCCAATCTGTATTTCTGGCCTTTTCTTTCATTGGAAGCTATCCAGAGCAGCATTTAAATGAAAGTCCACCAGGATCAGATAACACAAGTTACAATCCCTGCTTAGATATTAAACAGGAGTGTAACTCTTTAGGCGAGTAAATTAACTTTTGTGCTTTGGTTGTTTTTCATCTGTAAATGAAAATAATACTAGTACCTATTTCATGGGGTTGTCAGAAGGAAGAGAAACAAGGCAGTAGGCATTTAGCACATTGCCTTGCATATGAGTAGCGAGCAATTAAATGCTATCCATAATAGTAACTATGACTCCAGCCACCAACTGAGAACTAGAAATTCTCCTTGGCTGTGCCCTGCACTTTCCTGACCTGTATCTATGTTCACACGCTTCCTTGGGAAATAACCAGATGTGTGTAGGGTGGCATTATTTGTAATAGTGAAGTGCTGGAAACACACCACTCAGGTACACCAGTAGAGAACTGGGTGTCCGATTCTAAAGGAGGGGACTGCATGGGAACTACAGATTCCAGACCTCTATCTCAAAGATTTCATAGGAATGCATACCTTCCAAATTACCTTGTACTTTTAAGCAATCCCTCTCATCAGCTGAAAGGGATAATATGCAATTTCATACTTCTATATGATGGTCTCAAAACATAGAAGTAAGCTTGACACACATGTGTATCTTCTTTGTAGCATTTGGCATACACTGGGCACTCTAAAGGTACTCTGTAATGATAATCCAAGCTCATAAAAGTTCATTGCCCCACTGCAGGGAAGCCTGAATGTCAGGAATGTGGCAGGCACTGCATCAGGCACTGTAATACCAAGAAATGTGGGAACAGGAAGAAAGCATAATAAAAATTAGAAAAGAAATTATATACCACGAAGAAAGAGAGACATTTAAAATCTTTCTTTAGTATCAGAATAATAGCCCCCCAAATATGTCCACAGTCAAATATCAGGAACCTGTGAATAAGTTACTCTTCATAGCAAAAAAGGATTTTGTAGGTGTAATTGCATTAAGGATCTTGAGATGGGAGATTATTTTGGATTATCCTGGTGAGACCATTCTGATCACAAGGGTCCTTAAAAGCAGAGAACCCTCCTGGTGGTCAGAGAAAGAGATCTTGCTTCTGTGTTAACAGAAGCAAGGCCAGAGAGATGTTAAGCTGCTGGTTTTGTAAATGGCAGAAGGACCCAGGGGATGCAGGCCGCCTCTACAAGCTGGAAAAGGGAAGGAAACAGACTCTCCCCAAGGGGCCTCCAGAAAAGAATGCAGCCCTATAAACACCTTGATTTTAGCTCACTGAGACTCCTGTTGAACTTCTGACCTACAGACTGGAATACAATACATCTGTGCTGCTTTAAGCCAATAACTATATGTAACCTGTTATGACAGTGATAGAAAACTAATACAAAGGCCAACCAATGAAATTCACTGGACAGCAGAAATTTCCCACAATACCATCAGTTAACAACTGTATGAATTCTACCAAAGAGAACAAAGTTTTCTAGCACTTTGGGAATTACGAAATAAAGTTTAAATTACTTTCCAAGAAGTCTGGTTTCAACAGGGAAAGAAAACTTAATGCAAAGAAAGCCCCCAAACTGAAATATACTTGTTACCTTTCCAAGACTCAGCATCTCGAGGAAGAAATCTTACCATTCATTATCTCCAGGGATATGGTAACTGAGAACTGAAATAACTCTGCAAACAGTCTCCAGAATTATTCATCTCTGATCAAGAGGACAAGTCCTAAGAGACAACCTTCCCTGATAAAACTGGAGAGGAGAATTTTTAGAATGCTAAGAGCAGCAGGTTACCTCATCAGCAGCAGGAAAGGTGGAATATAAAAGAGGATGAGGGAGACAGGCTCTGCACAGTGACAGGAAGGGTAACTTAAAATACAAAGGCATCTGTTAAAATTTCAGGCTACTACCATGCAAGGTATCAGGTAATTAACATTGACTTAAATGCCACCAAAGCTTTTTAAGGTACCGACTATTTTTAAGACATTTTCTCTTCACATCTGTCTGTGCAATGATGTCAACAGGCTCATAAGAAAGAAGCAATAGTTCACAGAAGACACTAGAGTCCCCAGCACATGACCAAACAATTGGTCTACCATGAAAGACTGACTCCTGGCCATGGTGCTGTGGAACTTAAGATGAGAAGAAAGCAAGGAGACCCTCCACTCTACTCTTCTAATTTTTTTGAGACAGGGTCTCACTCTGTTGCCCAGGCAGGTCTCAAATGACTAGGCTCAAGCCATCCTCCTGCCTTGGTGTTCCAAAGTGCTCCAATTACAGGCCTGTGCCACAGCGCCCGGCTCCCTCCACTCTACTCTTTTTTTTTTTTAATTGCACTTTAGATTCTGGGGTACATGTGCAAAACATGCAGCACTGTTGCATAGGTACATACACGGCAATGTGGTTTGCTGCCTCCATCCCCCGTCACCTATATCTGGCATTTCTCCCCGTTATCCCTCCCCAACCACATTACCCCCACGCTGTCCACCCCTATTCCCCCTCAACAGACCCCAGTGTGTGCTGCTCCCCTCCCTGTGTCCATGAGTTCTCATTGTTCAACACCCCATGCAGTGTTTGATTTTCTGTTCTTGCGTCAGTTTGCTGAGAATGATGGTTTCCAGATTCATCCATGTCCCTACAAAGGACAAAAACTCATCATTTTTTATGGCTGCATAGTATTCCATGGTGTATATGTGCCACACTTTCCTTGTCCAGTCTATCGTCGATGGGCATTTGGGTTGGTTCCAGGTCTTTGCTATTGTAAACAGTGCTGCTATGAACATACGTGTGCATGTGTCTTTATGATAGAATGATTTATAATGCTTTGGATATATACTCAGTGATGGGATTGCTGGGTCAAATGGAATTCCTATTTCTAGGTCCTTGAGGAAGTGCCACACTGTATTCCACAATGGTTGAACTAATTTACACTCCCACCAACAGTGTAAAAGTGTTCCTATTTCTCCACATCCTCTCCAGCATCTATGTCTCCAGATAATTTAATGATCACCATCCTAACTGGCGTGAGGTGGTATCTCAATGTGGTTTTGATTTAAATTTCTGTAATAATCAGTGATGATGAGCATTTTTTCATGTTTGTTAGCCTCATATTTGTCTTCTTTTGAAAAGTGTTCATATCCTTTGCCCACTTTTGAATGGGTTTGTTTTTTTCTTATAAATCTGTTTTAGTTCTTTGTAGATTCTGGATATTAACCCTTTGTCAGATGGGTAGATTGCAAAAATTTTTTCCCATTCTGTTGGTTGCCAGTTCACTATAATGAGTGTTTCTTTTGCTGTACAGAAGCTCTGGAGTTTAATTAGATCCCATTTGTCTATTTTGGCTTTTGTTGCCAATGCTTTTGGTGTTTTAGTCATGAAGTCCTTGCCTATGCTATGTCCTGAATGGTTTTCCTAGGTTTTCTTCTAGGGTTTTTATGGTGTTAGGTCTTATGTTTAAGTCTTTAATCCATCTGGAGTTAATTTCAGTGTAACATGTCAGAAAAGGGTTCAGTTTCTGCTTTCTGCACATGGCTAGCCAGTTTTCCCAACACCATTTATCAAACAGGGAATCCTTTCCCCATTGCTTGTTTTTGTCAGGTTTGTCAAAGAGCTGATGGTTGTAGATGTGTGGCATTGCCTCTGAGGCCTCTGTTCTGTTCCATTGGTCTATATCTCTGTTTTGATATGAGTACCATGCTGTTTTGATTACTGTAGCCTTGTAGTATAGTTTGAAGTCAGGTAGCATGATGCCTATGGCTTTGTTCTTTTTGCTTAGAATTGTCTTGCCTATGCAGACTCTCTTTTGGTTTCATATGAAGTTTAAGGTGGATTTTTCCAATGTTATGAAGAAGGTCACTGGTAGCTTGATGGAGATAGCATTGAATCTATAAATTACTTTGGGCAGTATGGCCATTTTCATGATATTGATTCTTTCTAACCATGAGCATGGTATGTTTCTCTGTTTGTGTCCTCTCTTATTTCCTTGAGCAGTGGTTTGTAGTTCTCCTTGAAGAGGTCGTTTATGTTCCTTGTTAGTTGTATTCCTAGGTATTTATTCTCTTCATAGCAATTGTGAATGGCAGTTCATTCTTGATTTGGCTCTCTTTATGTGTGTTACTGGTGTATAGAAATGCTTGAAATTTCTGCACATTGATTTTGTATCCTGAGACTTGGCTGAACTTGCTTATCAGGTTCAGGAGATTTTGGCCTGAGACAATGGGGTCTTCTAAATATACAATCATGTTGTCTGCAAATAGAGACAATTTGACTTCCTCCTTTCCTAACTGAATACCCTTTATTTCTTTTTCTTGCCTGAATGCTCTGGCTACAACTTCCAATACTATATTGAATAGGAGTGGCGAGAGAGGGCATCCTTGTCTAGTGCCAGATTTCAAAGGGGAATGCTTCCAGTTTTTGCCCATTCAGTATGATATTGGCTGTGGGTTTGTTGTAAATAGCTTTAATTAATTTGAGATACGTTCCGTCAATACCTAGTTTACAGAGAGTTCTTAGCATAAAGGGCCGTTCAATTTTGTCAAAGGCCTTCTCTGCATCTGTTGAGATAATCATGTGGTTTTTGTCTTTGGTTCTGTTTATGCAGTGGATTATGTTTATAGACTTGCATACATTGAACCAGCCTTGCATCCCCGGGATGAAGCCAACTTGATCGTGATGGATAAGCTTTTTGATGTGCAGTTGCAATCTGTTTGCCAGTATTTTACTGAAGATTTTTGCATATATGTTTATATTGGCCTGAAGTTTTATTTTTTTGTTGCATCTCTGCCAGGTTTTGGTATCAGGATGATGTTGGTCTCATAAAATGATTTGGGAAGGATTCCCTCTTTTTGTATTCCCTGGAATAGTTTCAGAAGGAGTGGTACCAACTCCTCTTTGTATGTCTGGTAGAATTCAGCTGTGAACCCATGTGGACCTGGGTTTTTTTTTGGTTGGTAGGCTATTAATTGCTGCCTCAACTTCAACCCTTATTATTGGTCTATTCAGAGTTTCAACTTCTTCCTGGTTTAGGCTTGGGAGGGTGCAAGTGTCCAGGAATTTATCTGTTTCTTCCAGGTTTACTGGTTTGTGTGCATAGACTTGTTTGTAGTAATCTCTGATGGTAGTTTGCATTTCTGTGGAATTGGTGGTGATATCCCCTTTATCATTTTTTATTGCATCTATTTGAGTCTTCTCTCTTTTCTTTTTTATTAATCTGGCTAGTGGTCTATTTTGTTGACCTTTTCAAAAAACCAGCTCCTGGATTTATTGATTTTTTGAAGGTTTTTTGTGTCTCTATCCCCTTCAGTTCTGCTCTGATCTTAGTTATTTCTTGTCTTCTGCTGGCTTTTGAGTTTTTTTTATCTTGCTCCTCTAGCTCTTTCCATTTTGATGATAGGGTGCCGATTTTAATCTTTTCTTGCTTCTCTGGTGGGCATTTATTGCTATAAATTTTCTTCTAGACACTGCTTTAAATGTGTCCCAGAGATTCTGGTACGTTGTGTCTTAGTTCTCATTGGTTTCGAAGAACATCTTTATTTCTGCCTTCATGTCATTGTTTACCCAGTTAACATTCAAGAGCCAGTTGTTCCGTTTCCATGAAGTTGTGCGGTTCTGAGTTAGTTTCTTAATCCTGAATTGTAATTTGATAGCACTGTGGTCTGAGAGACTATTTGTTATGATTTCTGTTCTTTTGCATTTGCTGAGGAGTGATTTACTTCCAATTATGTGGTTAATTTCAGAGCAGGTGCGATGTGGTGCTGAAAAGAATGCATATTCTGTGGATTTGGGGTGGAGGGTTCTGTATATATCTATTAGGTTTGCTTGGTCCAGATCTGATTTCAAGTCCTGGATAGCCTTGTTAACTTTTTGTCTCATTGATCTGTCTAGTACTGACAGTGGAGTGTTAAAGTCCTCCACTATCACTGTGTGAGAGTCTAAGCCTATTTGTAGGTCGTTAAGAACTTGCTTTATGTATCTGGGTTCTTCTATATTGGGGGCGTATATATTTAGGATCATTAGCTCTTTTTGTTGCATTGATCCTTTTCCCATTATGTAATGCTCTTCTTTGTCTGTTTTGCTCTTTGTTGGTTTAAAGTCTATTTTATCAGAGACTAGGATTGCAACTCCTGTTTTTTTTTCTTTTTCTTTCTTTCTTTTTTTTTTTTTTTTTTGCTCTCCATTTGCTTGGTAAATCTTCCTCCATCCCTTTATTTTGATCCTATGTGTGTCCTTGCAAGTGAGATGGATTTCCTGGATACAGCACACCGATGGTTTTTTACTCTTTATCCAATTTACCAGTCTGTGTCTTTTGATTGGGGCATTTAGCCCATTTATATTTAAGGTTGATATTGTTATATGTGAATTTGATCCTGCCATTTTGATGCTAACTGGTTGTTTTGCCCATTAGTTGATGCAGTTTCTCCATTGTGTTGATGCTTTTTACCATTTGGTATGTTTTTGGAGTGGCTGGAACTGGTTGTTCCTTTCCATGTTTAGTGCTTCTTTCAGGAGCTGTCGTAAGGCAGGCCTGGTGAAGACGAAATCTCTGAGCAGCTGCTTATCCATAAAGGATTTTATTTCTCCTTCACTTATGAAGCTTAGTTTGTCTGGATATGAAATTCTGGGTTGAAAGTTCTTTTCTTTAAGGATGTTGAATATTGGCCCCCACTCTCTTCTGGCTTGTAGGGTTTCTACTGAGGGATCTGCTGTGAGTCTGATGGGCTTCCCTTTCTGGGTAACTCGACCTTTCTCTCTGGCTGCCCTTAGCATTTTTTCCTTCATTTCATCCCTGGTGAATCTGACGATTATGTGCTTTGGGGTTGCTCTTCCTGAGGAATATCTTTGTGGTGTTCTCTGTATTTCCTGGACTTGAATATTGGCCTGCCTTGCTAGGTTGGGGAAGTTTTCCTGGATAATATCCTGAAGAGTGTTTTCCAGCTTGGATTCGTTCTCTCCGTCACATTCAGGTGCACTTATCAAATGTAGATTAGGTCTTTTCACATAATCCCATATTTTTTGGAGGCTTTGTTCATTTCTTTTCACTCTGTTTAATCTTGCCTTCTCATTTTATTTCATTGAGTTGATCTTCAATCTCTGATATCCTTTCTTCTGCTTGGTTGATTCGGCTACTGAAATTTGTGTATGCTTCACAAAGTTCTCATGTTGTGTTTTTCAGTTCCATTCAATCATTTATATTCTTCTCTAAGCTGTTTACTCTCATTAGCATTTCATCAAACATTTTTCAAGGTTCTTAGTTTCTTTGCATTGGGTTAGAACATGTTCTTTTAGCTCAGAAAAGTTTGTTATTATTCACCTTCTGAAGCCTGTTTCAGTCAGTTCATCAGACTCATTCTCCATCCAGCCTTGTTCCTTTGCTGGTGAGGAGTTGTGATCCTTTGGAGGAGGAGAGGCGTTTTGGTTTTTGGTGTTTTCATCCTTTTTGCGCTGGTTTCTTCCCATCTTTGTGGATTTCTCTACCTGTGGTCTTTGTAGCTCTTGACTTTCAGATGGGGTCTCTGAGTGAACATCCTTTTTGTTGATGATGAAGTTATTTCTTTCTGTTTTTTAGTTTTCCTTCTAACAGTCAGGCCCCTCCGCTGTAGGACTGCTGAGGTCCACTCCAGATCCTGCTTGCCTGGTGGTCACTTGCAGTGGCTGCAGACCAATAAGTGTTGCTGCCAGTTTCTTCTTCCTTTATCTTTGTCCCAGAAGGATACCCACCAGATGTCAGCCTGAGCTCTCCTTTATGAGGTGACTCTTTGGGTCTATGGGGGTCAGGTAGCTACTTGAGGAGTCAGTCTGTCCCTTATAGGAGCTCAAATGGTGAGCTCTGAGCTCCATTGCTCTGTTCAGAACTGCTGGGCAGGTACGTTTAAGTCTGCTGCAGTGGACCTCATAACCACCTTTTTTCCCAGGTGCTCTGTCCTGGGAAGGTGGGGTTTCATTTATAAGTTCCTGATGTGCTGCTGCCTTTTTTCAGAGTTGCCCTGCCCAGCAAGGAGGTAACCTAGTCACAGTCTGCCAGCAGAGGCATTGCTGATCTGCCGTGTGAACTTCCTTGTGGTTTTGTTTATAGAGTTGTAGTTAGAACTGCCTCGGTGATGGTGGTCTGCCTCAGTAATGGCAGACTGCCTCTGTAATGGCACACTGCCTCGGTAATGGTGTACGCCCTTCCCTCAACAGAGCTGGACGGTCCCGGGTCCAGCTGCACTTGCTGCAAAACTCTCAAACAAGAGCATTTCAGATTACTGGTCTTTGTGGGGTGGGACTGCCGAGCCAGGTTACCTGGCTCCCTGTTTCAGCTCCCTTTTTTTCAGTTGAATGGGTGGCTCTGTCTCCCAGGTGTTCCAGGCACCAGTTGAAATGGCCACCCAGATTTGAGTGAGTTTTTGTGTGGAGACCCACTGAAACAACCGTGCTGGAAACTCATGTCACTTTTCAGCACAGGAATCTCCTGGTCTGTGGGCAGTAATAACTCATTTGGAAATGCAGTGTTCACTCACCCTCTGCGTTGTTCTCACTGGGAACTGTACTCCAGAGCTGTTCCTATTCGGCCATCTTGGATCTGCCTCCCCTCCACTCCACTCTTAAGGTTGATATTGGCGTTTGATTTCTGGCGCTGACACTGACTGGTCATATGACACAGCACAATTCACTCCACTTCTCTGAGATGAAAGCTCCCCTGAAAATGCCCTGCCTCAGAGAGATAGCCATGGGTAAGCTCTACAGAGGCATGCCAGCTTCCATCGTTTAGCTGCCTACAGGTGTCTGGCTTCTCTATTCTTTTAGTGAAAAAAGAATGAGGAAGACTTTTTTTTTTTAAACTAGGAAACCTTCTACCAAAGAAGGCTCTATGGGAAGAAACACAGCACATCCACACTTTAACATGTGAACAATGAGAGTTTGTCCTGTGACCTAGAGGTAGGAACTGCCAATAGATACTCTGACAAGCCGACAGGAGGTAACACAGGGGGTCTAAATGGAGGGCAGGGAATGCTCGGGCAAGGCCCTTGTTTAGCACCCCTTCTTTCATTCTCTGACACAGAACCTGTCCTCGCAGTTCTTGCCTGCTGGACTGATTGTATGCTCAGATTTCCAGGACTCTTCACACCTTCTATGAACTTTTGCTTCTTTCTCATGAATCTTTTCATGTCTTTATATAGATAAGCATGCGGAAAAAATGTCTTTAAAACAGGTACTTTAAAAAGTCCATTTTTGTCTTAACGGAGAAGTATTTAAAAGAACAAAATGTAGGAGATTATGTAAAAACGATTGATTTGCCTTGGAATTTTTGTAGATGAAATCTAGCAGGCTGGGCGCAGTGGCTCACACCTGTAATCTCAACACTTTGGGAGGTCAAGGTGGGTGGATCATCTGAGGTCAGGGTTCAAGACCAGCCTGACCAACATGGTGAAACTCCATCTCTACTAAAAGTACAAAAAACAAAAGCAGGGCATGGTGGTGCTGTCTGTAGTCCCAGCTACTTGGGAGGCTGAGGCATGAGAACGGCTTGAACTCAGGAGGTAGAAGTTGCAGTGAGCCAAGATCGCACCACTGCACTCCAGCCTAGGTGACAAGAGTGAGATTCGGTTTCAAAAAAGAAAAAGAAAAGAAAAGAAGAAAGAAATCTAGCAAAGGAGTATTTTCTGCACACATATCCACTATAATGTCAAAAATAAAAGCTGCAAATAACATCTTGTGAAGCATCTTGATATCAGTTTGTAAAATACGCCTTTCATTAAAAATCATTCAGTTGGCACCTGCGCGTTACACATTTATTCAGGGTCTGTAACATGCTAGCCATTGTGTAAGGCTCACAGAGCACAAAGGTGATCTCTCATCTCCTCCAACTGTTATGTCCAACACAGGCTATTTCCTCTAACCCCTGGGTGCTCACAGCAAGCGGCTAAGGGAGGATTTTTTAAAGAATAAGCTTTCGAAGGAAGTCTCCAAAAGAGCAGCTTCAAAATGGAACCCTCTTACATTTAGAAATCATTCAGTTTTGTAGCCTCCCAGTACAGGGACCTCGTTAAAACCCTGCTGTAAGAACTGAGCACCAACACAGAGCGAGGAAGCGGGGTCTGCCTCTACACAGATGATGACAACCTCTGCCGACCCAAGAGGCAGAATCAGCTCCTAAGTAATCCCCATGTGCTTTGATACTGGGGCTTACTCAGTTCTGTATCTTCAGGCTTCTCAACGTCTAAGAGCATTTCCCTAAGGTCAAAATTCAAGGCTAAAAGAGATTTTCCTACCAGGCAGTTTTCAAACATCATTCTTGTACATTTAATCTTTTATATGCTACAATACTGAAAAACTGGGAACTCCCTCAATATCAAATAATACTTTTTCAGTAATACAAGTTTTGGTGCATTCAAGCAAAATATAAGGAAGCCATGAAAAAGGATTCTACAGATTTGTATTCATCGATATGGAAAGGTATCCAGGACATACTACCAAGATAAACAAAGCAGATTAGAAAACAATATGTGTTGTTTTATAATAAAAGTTCATATAATAACATTTAAAAATCTTAAAATCTACATTAACATGTATGTAGAAAAAAGTCTGGAAGAATATTTATCAAGAGGCCAATACTTATTTCTGGGTGGTGAGATTATAGATGATCTTATTTCTTCATTTTCACTTTCTCAGTTTCTAAGATGATCATTTATGGCTTGAAAATAAAGAATAAATATCTTTAAAGAACTCTATATATCCTCAATTGCTGAAAGTATTTGTACTCACAATGTCCTCTTGCTCGACTGTCAAGAAAAAAAAACCAATATTATCTCAGAATGAATGGTTTTTCATTCTTCCATTTTGCTTCCCTTGCACCAAATTTTTCTGAATACAAACCTTCTTTCCTTTAGCATGTTTACCAGCAGAATGATTCCGTATATGCCAAAGGCAACACCTTACACGACCTTTTATCACTATATGTATATTATCTCCCTATACCATATCATCAATAACACTGAATTAGTGTCAGAAGACCCATATGCCAGTCAGCTGGAGAATTACAGCTGTGACCGCAGGAAAGCCACTTAACAACTCCGATCTTTCTGTTTCATCTGTCAGCAGCAAATGTAGGACAAAAGGAAAAACTAAATCAAGCAAGTGATGTGGCAGTGCTTGAAAAATTATTAAAACACAGTAACTGCCAGTTGCTATTTGCATCAGCATCTTTAGCATCTCCTCCAAGAAAAATATTTTCCGATATTCCTGTCATAACAGTTAATGATGAGTTTGTTGGGAAACACTGTTAAAAGAATATTTGTGTGAAGCGTTAATGAGAAACAGGTAAATATAACAATCCCCAAAGTACAGGAGTTTCTTATCTTATTCAAAACGGGACTGAACAGAGCAAGGCCACAGGGTCAGGGAAGAACAAGGACCAACATGTTAAACTGATCTAGGTTCAAGGCCCATCTCTGCTTCTTATGAGCTTTACGGTGTTAAACAAATTACTTCATTACTTTAAATCTTAATCTCCTACCCGTGAAATGCCGGTAACAACAAGATGGATGCCATGGTGGTTTTATGATGATTAAACAAGACAAAGCAAATAATGTGCTTATCGTAGTGCCTGGCACATAGTAGGCATTTCATCTTTTTGAAGGATACCACTCACTAATAAAGCCAAGATGTGCATCAGTGACTCCAATTCTCAAAGAAAAGAAAATAACCAAAGGAGAACAGCCAAACAATGAAGTAAAATGCCAGACGTTTTTCTCGATCAAAGCACTGTATTTCTATTAATTTGCTACCTACACATACCACTCTACCGAAAAACAAACGTGGTCTTTTCAGAAATAAGTTAAAATGGGTAAACCCCTTACCAAAGACTAAAGCCTGACACTGTCCCTGGATTCATCCTATTACTCTTCTCAAAATTTGGTTGAAAAAAAAAACAACAACAAAAAACACTGGTTACTATGGGAACAAGCACATCAAAGATAACATCTAAAACAAAAGGGCTTTCACCTTCCTCCAACTACCCATAGCTCTTAGTTTTACCTCTCTTCTTACTGCATTTATCACCCTCTACCTTATATTATGGTCACTTGTGCGGGATCTGATCTCTCCGCCTACATGGTAAGTTCTCTGAGTGCAGAAACCTTGCTTTATTCTTCTTTGAATTTTCAACAAAGCCTTGCACAAAGAAAGCAGTAAATAAGTAGTTTGCTGCGGGGGGGAAAAGAACATGTACTAAAAAAGCGTTGCATAACTGAACACGGTGCCCACACTATTTAACCTTTCAGGGAAAAAATTAATCAAGCTTCCCAGCCACTTGACTGGTAAGAATTATGCAATTAACCCTATTTTACAAGCTGGAGAACAGTTTAAGAATTCTAATTCCTCCTGAATAATGATGGAATCAGAATTCTGGCATACTCATGCTAAAACAGTGGTCAACATTGTTTCTAACAGATTCGGCTTTCTTTATGAAATCATAATCGACTAAGTATTCTTCACAAATAGCTAAGTGTATCTTTTAATAACAAAACTAAAACAATAAATTGAATTAGGCAACAACTGTCATGCTGAAGGATTTCTGTTAAAATAAATATCCCACACTAGAGATCATTTTTCCCTACCAGCAGGAAGCCGCTGTGCTGACCTGGGGTCTTTAACTGGTCCCTCAAGGTCTTATGATACTGCTACATAATAACAAGGTAAATTCATGATGAGCAAGTTGCTGGGACATACCATGCCAGCATAACTATGTAGGAAAATTGGCAGGGCTGCCTTCAGCAAAACTGTAAATGCCATCCATAGGGCGGAGCTGTCAAAGTATGAACAGCATCTAAAACAAAGGAATTAATAATTTAACTGATAGATTTATCATTTTCCAAGTCACTGAGCCTAATTCTAATAAACATGTTTTGTGCTAAATGCATGACTATTTTATCTGTTAAAAATATACTAATGGAAAAATATTTGTATACTGTTTGACTCAAACCAGAAACTGTATTACCATCTACGGACAGTATATATATTACAAGGTGGCCCACGTGGTATTTTTCTCCTGAGATTAGTATTTAGGAGGATTTCCTTATCTTGTACTGGCTTTCTGATAACTCACTTTTTTTATTTCATAGATGAAATTATAATATATACAATGGACAAGAGAATATTTGCAAAACCCATAAAAGAAAAAGACAAATCTGCATTTTAACGATCTCCAGCACTTAGCATTGAGCCTTAAGGTCTAATGCTATTCTCTAATATTGCATATAACAGCAAATTAAAGCAATAGTATATTTTTTTCAAGGAAGAAACTACCCTTTTGCCTCCTCGGATTTTTGCCTATGATCTCCAGGAATAAATAAATAGTGGAGAAATACACTACCTGTAGCCACAATGTATTTGTCTTTTCTTGCAGTGTGACATTTTGAAAAGGAAAATATTTCCCAGTTTCCTACTTAACAGAATGAAGGTGAGCTTCTGGGGGAAGGGAAGTGGGTGTGCAGTGAGGAAGTAAGCCACCTTCCTAGCAGGTAGGGCTGTAAAATACTACGTCAAAAAGAAAGTCACAGTGACCTTTCCAAGAGGTAGGGAGGGCAGCCACCCACATAGCATTAGTTAAGGACTGAGGAAGGGCTGGCCTCAACTAAAGTCTCCTTCCCACCAGCCTGTGGAGCATAACACACATAAATATAACACCCAGATAGGCTCAGGGGATAAGAAATGCAATACCCGACAGCCGTGCATTGCATTGAGCAGTGATTCACAAAGAGAGTGAGGGCATATACAAATACATGTGTATGTGTACATATGCAGGCACATGTGTGTACATGTAGATATGTATATGTACAAATGCATACACATGTATCAGAGTCTTGAATGGAGATGGAAACAAATGAGGAAGGTGCAAAAGAGGGCATGGATTTTTTAAAATCTCAAAAACATCAGCCAAGAGCAGTCTTCCAGCTCCCTATCACACAGGATGGTTTACGAAACAGCTTGTTCAGGCAGAGAGGTGGTACAAATGATCCCAAGTAGACTTCAAATGGGGAATGGGTATAAAGAAATTGTGTGGCAGGGAACAACACTTGGATAGTGGGGTTTTGATACTCAAAGAGCTTGTAACTTCGAAGGCTATAAAAGAAGGAAGTCAGACCTTTGAGGGGTGCTGGGGTGAGAGAAGGGGGCATTCTGCACACAAGAGATCAGTTTGACAGCAATTCTATTACTCATATTTATTTATGACTTAAACAGTGTTTCTAAACTGGGGGCCCATTGCTATGCTCACAGAATCCTCTATGAATGTTTCATTTTCATTTATTTATTTACTTTTTTGAGACAGAGTCTCGCTCTGTCGCCCAGGCTACAGTGAAGTGGCGTAATTTCCACACACTGCAACCTCTACCTCCCAGGTTCAAGTGATTCTCATGCCTCAGCCTCCCGAGTAGCAAGGATTACAGGCATGCACCACCATGCCCAGCTAATGTTTGTATTTTTAGTAGAGACAGGGTTTCACCATATAGGCCAGGCTGATCTCGAATTCCTGGCCTCAAGTGACCTGCCTGCCTTGGCCTCCCAAAGTGCCAGGATTAGAGGCGTGAGCCACCATGCCTGGTCCTCTATAAATGTTTTTACATGTTGTGTTTCCTTAATTATAATCATGTGCACACATGCATGCGTGCACGCACACACACACACACACACACACACACTCTCTCTCTCTCTCTCTCTCTCACATGCCGGGTCATTATTAATCTCCAGTGATCCCTGTTCCAGCCTGTTAATCCTTCTTCATTTCCCCAGAAAATTTACTCTCTTGCTTTCCTACACAATTATTCTCATCTCTTCTAAAACCTCTGTCACCTTCTTTTCCTTCCTCACTCTCAGCTAATGACACTCCCTGTTTTACTGAGAAAACAGAAACAGAAGAAGACTTCCACGCAAGGTATAGTCTCTTTGCACCTCAACCTGCCTCCCCTGCCTGCCTTCCCCTGATGGTGGCTGCACCATCCAAGAGAGGACCTCTCTTTTCTCCAGTCTAACTGAGGTCTGGGGATCATCGCTGTTCACCCATTTGAGAATGTCAGTCTTGCACTGTCCTCTCCCTCATTCAATTTTTTCTTCTCTATTGGATCATTCCCATTCACCTGTAAACATGATTTTTTTTAAATAAAATCTTCCTTTACCTAATATTCTCACTGAGCTATCACTCCATATTTTTGATCCTCTGTTGAGGATTTCTTACAAGAGTTATCTGTACTAACAAGTTTTCTATCCTTGTTATCCCCTGTTCTCTCATCAAGCTCTTGAACCCAGTGGGACCAGACGTTTGTCCCCATCACTCCACTGAAAACATTCTTGTATAAAGTTCAAGCATGCGCTTCATTTTGCAAATATACTTGACCCACTGATAGCATTTGATGCAGGTGTTCACTTTTCCTTTCTTCAAACACCTCCTCTATTTGGTTTTTAGGAACATCACTCTCTTCTCTACCTCACCAGCCTCTCCTTCTCAATCAGTGGATGCTTATCTATACACCACCAGTGACAGTACCAGCCCACTTCTCTTCTCTGCCATCACTTATTCCCTAGATGATTCCACCAATTTTATAACTTTAAATGCCACAGGCACCAACAGTTCCCATATTTACATCTCTAGCCAAGACATCTTTGAAATCATGCATCCTAATCCCTACCTGATACATCCTTAGACAACTCAAGCTTAACATGTGCAACACTGAGTTCTTGATTCCATCCCAACTTACAACTCCAACTCTCTTGCCCATCTCAGGAAATAGTAACTCCATTCTTCATACTTTCAGGCCAAAACCTTGAATTGTAGGCTAAGGGCCCCACAGGTTGTGGGGTATCCCTTATGCTGTGCTGAGGCGCAGGATCCTAGAAATAAAGAGGACACAGAAGTACAAGGAAAATGTAGCTGGGCTCAGGGGGGGCCATGCCACCTATAAGCAGAGACAGGTGAGGCCCCGAATGTCCAGAAGAGTCTGTATTTATTGGGTATAGGTTAGCGGGCAGGGCAATGAGTGAAATCATCTTTAAGGATAGTGATAGGGTCGTGAGCAATAAAACAAGGGGTCCACCTCCATTAGGTCACCTAGGCTAGGAGGTGGACAGTGAGCAGCAAGGGGTCTACCCCCATTAGGTCATTGAGGCAAGGAGGTAGGCCGTGTGCAGTTAGGAGTCTACCCCCATTAGGTCACCGAGGCATGGAGGTGGGCCGTGCGCAGTGTGCAATACCTCTATCTATGGGCATGCTACTCCTAAGATTTATAGGAGGATGCTTAAGTCACACAGCAATGACAGAGCTGTCAAGGTCTACCGCCACCTTCTGGCAGCTTCCAGTAAGTTCTGTAGGAAGATGCTTTTTGAGCAGCACAGCAACAAGAGCTGATAAAGTTCACAGTCACCAAGGTGCGATTATCCAGAGGGGTTTTAAGCCCTCGGATGCTCAAAGGATTGCCGGTCTGAGGGCAGCCCTACACAAGAACTGGAGCAAGGTCCTACAACTCCTTTATCAAGAGGAGTAGCTCTTGCCCCAAACCTGCCATACAGCAGGTATCTTTACGATACTGAATGCTGCCACCTGGGCCATGGATTCTTGTCCTGGTATAACTGTTTTTCCTTAAATCATGCTCTGTACTGTGTCTGCTGCAGACATTCTTCTGACTATAAGCTGCTTACTCCTTAATTCATGCTCTGTGCTGTGTCTACTCTAGGCATTCTTCCAATTATGAACTAAGATATGGTATATATATATATATGGAAATAACTGAGTGGTAAGATATTCTTTAGGCACTCATTCTATGAACTAATACATGATTATATAGAGAGAATTATATAAGGAGAAATAACTGAGTAGTAACACCATAAACTGAGATATTCTTCAGGCAGTAATTGTGCCATGATTCTGCTTAGCTCTCCCTCCTAGGTACCTATACGGGAGGGTTACCCACATTGAATAATCAAGTTCTTTCTCCCCAACCCGGAATCCGGTAATGGCTTACCACTTCCATTAGTCTTCATTCTGGTCCAAGTCACATCATCTTCACTATGTCATGACAGTAGCCTGCCAAGGGACTCTCACAGCCACCTAATATGCTCTCTACATAGTCTGTACTCTATAAATCAATTACAGCTCTCTGTTTAAAATTTTATTCAGATCATATCACTCTTCTGCTCACAGGCCTCTCCTGGTTTTCCTCCCTCTAATGGTAAAATCCAAAGTCTTCACCACAGGCTACGCAGCCCTATGTGATTTGGCCCTTGCTAACTCTCTATGCCTATAACCTCAGCTCTGCCTGCACTGGTTTCCAGGCTGCTTTTGCCATTGCTTAGAACACACTTCCTGCTTCAAACCTTTGCAAGTGCTGCTTGCTTGGCTTCATGGCTTGTGTCCTCACTTTCATTAGGGATCTGTTTATTCAAATACTACTTTATTTGGAGAGGCCTTCAGTGGTAGGCAGAATTCTAAGATGACCCCAATGAACCGATTCCCTGGTGAACATGCCCTGCATCATCCCCTCCCCTTGAGCATGAACAGAACCTGTAACTATGATGGAATGTCACTCCTTCGATTAAGTTATGTCATACAGCAAAGGTGAAGGTGTAATTAAAGTTCCAAATCAGTTGATTTTCAGTTCATCAAAAGGGAGACTATCCTAGGTGAGGCCACCTTAATCAGGTAAAAAACCTTAACAGAAAGACTGAGGCCTTGGGGGTGAGGGTGGAGTAGGGGAGATGGTCTACAGCTACTCCTGAGAAGGAGAGCAGTCATGCTGTAAACTGTTCATGGCCTATAGGAGCTCAGGGCCTCAGTCTACAACTGCAAGGGGCTAAATTCTGCCAGCAGCCCAAAAAGGCTTGGGAGAGGACCATGAGCTCTGGATGAGCATGCCTTAATTTCAGCCTGACACTGAGCAGGCTACCCCGCTCAACTGCGCCCAGACTTCGAACCTACAGAAACTGAGGTAATAAATGGGTGTTGTTTTAAGTTGCTAAGTTTGTGGTACCTTTTCACACAGAAAAATAAATATATCTTAGATAATATAGAATACGATCCTTTTCCTTCAGACAACTTGGTATATCAAACATGCAATTTGAATATTTGAATTTTTCGTCTCCCTGGCTCTACAATGTAAGCTCCTTGAGGGTAAGAAGGCTGCCTTTTCTTTTTTCTACTGGTACATTACAGCACCTAGAACAATACCATGAACATAGTAGGTGCTCAATAAATATTTATAGAATGAATGAATTTACTATTTTCATTTACTTTAGAACAAAGTGATCACAAAAAAGTAACAGCATTTAACTTAGAACTTTCAAAGGCTGTTTCTCAAACTGAAGTACAAGGACATCCCCCTTCCACCCTACTTCAACAATAATTTCTGAGAGATTCATGAGTTCACAAATATGAAAAGTAACAGGCTAAATAACTAGCCTGTAAACACTTAGTGAAAAAAAAGTATACCAACTGCTATGCATTGAATTATGCCCCACCCTGAAAAAAAAAATTCCTATGTTGAAGCCCTAACCCTCCATGTGATGGTATTTAGAGATGGGGCCTTTGGGAGGTAATTACATTTAGGTGAGGTCATGAAGGTGGGACCCAAGAGACACCAGAGAGCTTGCTCTCACTTCCTCTCCACCATGTGAAGACTCAGTAAGCAGAGAGATAGCTACAAGCCAAGAAGAGAGCCCTCACCAGAAACCAGCCATGCTGACATCCTGATCCCAGATTCCAGACTCCACAACTGTGAGAAAATAAATTTCTAATGTTTCAGATGCCCAGTCTATGGTATTTTTTTAATGGCAACCTAAGTAGACCAACGTACCAACAAGTAGGTATCAACATGTGATCACAGAAAATAAGTCATACTAAAATACATTTCTATTATTTGAAAGTGTTCATATGTTGTTAGT
This sequence comes from Cacajao melanocephalus, assembly GCA_963573385.1. Classification (NCBI taxonomy): domain Eukaryota; kingdom Metazoa; phylum Chordata; class Mammalia; order Primates; family Pitheciidae; genus Cacajao; species Cacajao melanocephalus. Next base: position 125,678 of record CAUYLG010037127.1, on the reverse strand, counting down.
TTCAGGAAAATGCCATTAATGTGGTACATGTTAATTCAACAACATACATAATAGATCCCTTTATGAAAGGCTTCTGAATAATTGGTTAGACGTCCACTAAAAGGCAGCAGAGTCCACTGAATTTGTTGCTGGTTAAACAACTGTACCAAAGAACATTACTTTATTGTTGAAAGTCACTCCGACAGTGAGTGGTTTCTAACAGATGTCAGAAGACTCTTCTCTCTCAAACTACTAAACACCTTAATCAATGTTTTGGGTAAAGATTAAAAGGCAGGTTTATCACATTGGCAATGGACATATATCCAAACACTGGAACTAATATGACACATTGATGATCATGATTGAAATATACAGCGGACAAGCAATGAATCAAAACCATCAGGTTAATTATTAGCGATAAATGATAAGTTGTATCTAGAGCTGCAGTTCAGAATTAGGCTTGGTAACCCTTTAAAAAAGTGTGGATTACAAAAAAAAAAAAAATCACATGATCTGAATGCTGTATTACAGCCTACTCAGACCACATCTAGAATCCTGTATTTAAATATGGGTGCTACATACAAAAGGGACACAAAATAACCACATTAAAAAGAGTTATGAGGTTAAATAGGTTTTAAAGAAGGCAAAACAAATTCCCTTCCTATAGAACTTCTTAAAATATTTAATATATTAATATTCCTTGTGATTTCCAAAAAAAAAAAGGTGTCTGTGTGTGCATGTGCATATGTGTGCACACACACAGATGGATGAATACTGTGCATTGTTTCTTAACTTATTTGAACATTGGACCCTTTCTTCCTGGAGCCTCGTGTATGTCTAGTTATCTAAGCCACAAACAGGAAAACAACCTACACCCACAAGAGAAAATACAACAAAGGCAGATACAGACTAAATAAAGGTGAGCAAGTAGGATTGCAAGAGCAATATAGAGAAACTCTATGACAAGAAAAAGGCTAAAGACTCTTATGTATTTTGTCTGAGAAAAGAGAAGAACATGCCTTGCAAATATACAAATGGTTCTCAGAAAAAATAAGAGAATGCATTTGTCTTATATTGCTCTACTGCCCAGGGCAAAATAATATCTAAAGTTAAGGCTCAGTAGTATGTGTTTTGACACATTTTCCAGGAGACTTTTATCCAGACAGTCTGATACTTCCACTAAGGGGGAGGGAGAATTACAGCCCACAGGAGCTCAGAACAGAAAAGTCAGTTTAATCTTCAGAAGGAAGAAGAACCATCAAACAACTAAGGCTTTTTTTAGTATTAAAGGGGCAATCATGGAGAAAACGTGAGTTTTAGTATACACAGAAGCTAGGTAAACATCCAGAAGGGACGCTAAAAAAAAGATTCCCACATATATAAAGTAGGCGATCGGACTGTTGGAGTCTAAAGGTCACTTCCAACACTGCATGCTCAGTGGGCTGGACCAAAACCTCGGTAGTCTTGCTTACCACTGCACTTCAATGACAAACACGAACCTGGCACAGAGCTCCTGGTACAGAGCTCCTGGCACAGAGTGGGCTCCTCATAAATATGGGCTGAATTAATGAATAATTGAACAAGTAAAATATAAATGAAAGAAGTATCTGATTCTAAAGTCAAAGAAAAAGGGAATGGGCTATCTCATTCTTTAGTGATTGCTAAATTCACTAAGTGTGAATCATAATCAAGGCTTCTCTCAAATGTAAGGAAAACTGCCTTGTAATAATTTCACTTCTTAACTGAAATCAACTCTGAACTGAATCACACCAAGGGTACTGTGGGGTTCCCCTGATAAGTATGTGAAAATGCACTGGAGACTATAAATGACCATCAGAAATGAAGGGTGATTATGGTGCTGATGATCTACTCAGATGCACTATGGTTAACACAGAGGGGTAGAAACCAACCTTGAGGATGAGCCCACTTTTTGTACCTACAACTCTGAAAATGCCTAGTAGCCACGTGCTTTGTTAATGGTCAGAAGAACATATGCATAACTTCTTTTAAAACGCCTTTAAAGATGTGACAGTATTCTGATGAAACTGGTAAACTAAGCTGCTTATAATTAGTTTAAATAGTTTTCCTTTGTCTTGAGATACCAAATTCTCAGCAAAGAATATCACAGAGATGAACCTTTAAATTAAAAAAACTCCTTAAAACGGAAAACGCTTTCATTCACTCGACTGCAGACAAAGACCATACTGTCAGGCACCATATTTGTATCCATTTCCTAGAAGACTATTTCTTTCAAAATATATCTGTCATTTCTCCACGGTGGCTGATCAAACTTGCCACTGAAAAATGTTCTGAACAGGCAACCTGTAGTATAAGCATGGTTTATTTCTGTCAGAGACCAACTGCTGAAGTGTGAAAGAAACTCATTAAAAATCTCTTACTGTGATCTTACATTGTAAAAAAGAAAAAGAAAAAGAAACCTAAGAAAGAAAAGGCAAGGAAAAAAAACTTAAAGGTACACTGAGCCTGCAGACACACTCATATGGTGCTTTTCTTTCTTATTCTTCTTTAACAAGCAATTAGAAGAGCACAATTAGCCCTGGGAATACAGCATACACTGGTGGTTTGGGGAAATCAAATAAGCTAACGATTTTATTTTATGCTAATATTATGAATAGTTATCAAAGGAGATTTAAAAATTGTACTATAAGAAAAACAGTGCAGAATAAACAACAGTATTATTTACCTTAATCTCAAAACGAGGTTCACTGCGCAAGAAGCAGCTTCTTTGTAGTCTTCATTAGCACTGGGTGGGCCCTTTAAAAAGAAAAGAGCAAATGGTGTTATAAACTGTATCAGAAAAGAAATGAATAAAATCACAATAACACTTGATTCATATAGCCGTTTCTTTCTGGAGATTTCAAAACTAGATCCTTACACACACAGGCCTTGTTTGGCATCGTAACACCTGTGTGAAGGCTGTAATGGTACCTAATTCCCACCACAATTGTGGATATGAATGTTTCATACAAAAAGCCTCAGCCATAGGATGGGCATCATGAACAACTTGTATAAGCAGTAGTAAGTTCAAAGAAGCATCAGCTACCTAAAGTGGCACCTCACAATCCACACCATGGACTATTACCATTGAAACCTGGGGATCACAAAGGCTGGGCACCTTAAACCCTGCAATGCAGAGAAAGGTAGAACCCAGAAGATTCAGCCACTATTTATCTTTCCTGCCTTTCTCACCTAGAGCCCATTTTCTTGAATATAGATTATTAACCATGAACGTCTCCACCATACAGTCTCTGCCTATTCTCAGGGAATCCCAAGACATGAGTAGACCTTATTGTTGAAGTACAAAAAACCAGGCATTTCAGGTCAAGACTTGGCTCTGCCATTGATCTGAAATGGAACCATGAGCAAGTCATTCTCTGTATCTATCTTCCCATTCACAAAATGGGAATAATGCCTGCCTTAAAAGGTTGCTGGGAGAGTAAAACGATATACATGAAAGTGAGTCATAAAATGCTCTCCAGTACTAGTTATCCTACCCCCTCTTCCTGTTTCCTTTACTCTCTTTGCCCTCTGATCCATTATTATTCTTAACTTGCCTTTCATCACTCAACCAATCCCTACAGTTTATCTCAAGGTCTCTTACTGAGTTGCCTGATCCAGCATAAAAAGCTACACCGAATCCTGACTCGGCCTCTAGCCAGCGGTGTGACCGTGGGGGAGCCACTTCACCTCTGCAAGCCTTTACTTCTTCAGCTATAAAATAAGGGCCCAGCATTAGCTATCTGACCTCAAACAGGTGTCCTGGCTTCCTCACGCCAACAAAATCACTATAATTATCTCTCCAATATATGGCTATTTTATAAAACACAGACCAAGTAAAACAGAAATGAATTTAAATTGAATATGCAGAGTTTGAAAGAAAGAAAATTATGATCCTGATGGTGGTGATGCTTTATAGTACAACCACTTTGAGAACAAAAGGTCTTGCCTATTAATTATACAGCAGAACCAGAATGCGGGACTGTGCTCTGGTTCTATGCCCCTAGGTCTTTCCCTGGATTGCTCAGCATCCCTCATCACCACCCGCCATGACTCACAGCACACATCTTCTGTCCCATAACTTTAATAAATATGGATTATAAATGTGTCTCACAGTCACTGGACTATTATTTTTATAAAGCAAGTTGTAGAGATGAATTGGTCCATAAAATTCAATGATAACAGAATTAGGAAAACAGGTTATAGAAATCCAACCAGGAGCAAAAAAGAAAGTATCAATTAACCACAATAATCTGTGGCTGGAATATAACAGAATGGTGTCATTTTCTTTCCTTGTCTTCTTTTCCACAGTACCAGCAACTTCAGGAGCAGTGTGGTAATCAATTCTCACTCTTGAGCCTATCATTTAAAGGTTGGAGGTCCCACAAAGCACAGTCAATAGCAACCTATTTAAAAAGAGAGCTTATAAGCCCTTGATCTGGAGACACTACCTTGAAATTGTCTATCTTTTTAAAAAGTTGGGTTTTTTTAAAAGATCTGTCTACAAAGCGTCTCAAACGACATGACTGGCAGAGAAACATACCTGAGAGTCGTGCACAGAGAGGGACTGTATTTGTTCAGGGATGGTGCTAGCGTTCACTGCAATCTGTTAAGAGAGGCACCGTTACAGCATTCAAGAAAGCCCAAAGGAGACAGGTTACATTAAGTCCCAATTATCAGATGCAATAGTTTTCAAAAGATCATAAAGCACTATTTCCCATGGTGTGGCTCTTTTGACTACCTGTGTTGGAATCACCTAGGACAAGTGTTAAAGACCCCTGGCTCCTCCCAGACTATGACTCAGAATTCCACAGAGATGGAAGAGAATCTGTGTCTCTATCAAGTTCCCCAAATAACCCTCACTGTGTTTTAAAAGAACCCCACTAAGCTAAAGTGAAAAGGCATGAATTATTGGATATTTTAAATATGATAACTGAAAGACGTCCTAAGATAATTTTTTCTTGTTGCACAATTTCATCTAAGGTTAATGGACCCTCAATGAAAGGATGTTAGGGTTCATAAAACCTTTCCCTTTAATCGTAACTATGAGCAATTATTCACAGTATTTTAAAAATACATCAGGATAGTTGCATTTTTAAAAGACACTGACCCAAGAGAAGTGCTAAAGTGATAGGTTATACTCCTCTCTCAAAGTCAGAAACCCAACTCTAAGGTTACACCCACATTATTTCTGCCTCCAGCTCTACTTTTGTGAACTCTGCCCTGGAGCAAAACTGGAAAGACAAAAAGAAACTCAAAGAGAAACAGCAATGAAAATGAGCAAAAAGGATCTCCTATTTCTAAACTTACTATCAATTCTAAATGAAAAATCATCAAAAATTCTCTGTGGCAAGAGCTCTCTAAAGTTGAAGAGCACAACATTCTAACTCTCCATGCTTCTTCCAAAATAACTATAGTAGTACTGAAGTAATAGGGAGAAGTGTATTGATGTCTGCAATTTACTTTAAAATGCATCAAAAAGTTAAGGTGGACTGAAGGATGAAAAGATGGATATATATGTGATAGAGCAAGTACAGTAATGATGATACCTAGATTAGGGGTATAGGGCATTCACTATAAAATGTTTTAATGTTGCTGTATTTAACATTTTTATAATAAAATGTTAGAGGAAATGACTATGTTAAAAGGACAAACAGACTGTTCATTAACCAGCCAGAGGATCTGAGCCTACTCCAAATGATCTCTTGCAAAGAATCTTTCAGGGTGATTCCAGACTCTTAAATTTTTGATACAACCAAAGGCCACAACCGCACTTGCAAACAGCATTTTAACTTCCTTTAGTCAAAGAACTCCTGTAATCTGGAAAACCTTAGTGGCATTTATTTAGAGGTGAAAACTTCTCTTTCCCTTGGGGAGACCCATCTCCTGCCCTGCACAATCATCAAGATGGAGAGCTAATCAACTAGGCAGGGGGCTGGAACTCCACACACATCTGGCAACCTCACTGTGCAGTTGTAACCCTGAATACAATGAAGGGACCAGCCTCCACTCTGATGCACAAAGCAATGTGGTAATCCCTCAGAAAATGTGCCAAGATGCACAGGAGAGCTGGACAGGAAAGTGATATAGTTTGGATATTTGTGCCCACCCGAATCTCATGTGGAAATGTAATCCTCAGCCGGGCATGGTGACTCATGCCTGTAATCCCAGCACTTTGGGAGGCTGAGGTAGGTGGATCACTTGAGGCCAGGAGTTTGAGACCAGCCTGGGCAACATAGCAAAACCCTGTCTCTACTAAAAATACAAAAATTAGGCAGGTGTGGTGGTTTGCACCTGTAGTCCCAGCTACTTGGGAGGCTGAGGCACAAGAATCACTGGAACCCAGGAGGCAGAGATTCAGTAAGCCAAGATTATGCCACTGCACTCCAGCCTGAGTGACAAAGTGAGAAACTGTCTCAAAAAAAAAAAAAAAAATTCATCTTCAGTGTTGGAAATGGAGCCTGACAGGAGGTGTCTGGATCATGGGGTGGATTCCCTCATGAATAGTTTGGGCCATTCCCTTGGTAATAAGTGAGCTCTCACTCTGAGTGCACACGAGATTTGGTCATTTAAAAATGTGTGGCACCTCCTCCCCACTCTCTCTGTTGCTCCTGCTTCCACCAAATTATGCGTCTGTTCTCACTTTGCCTTCCGCCATAAGCAAAAGCTCCCAGAGGCTTTCCCAGAAGCTTAGCAGATGCCAGCGTGATGCTTGTACAGCCTGCAGAACTGTGAGTCAATTAAATATCTTTTCTTTCTCAATAACCCACTCGCAGGTGGCAATGCAAGGATGGCTTAATACAGGTGGCTGCTGTACAAAACATCTTCCTGGACAACCAACAGTATTCCTCCAAATGTCACCATTACAGATCCACTGTATGGGATTAGGACATGGTTTTTTTGGGTATACTCTTCTAAGTGTAAAAACTTGTAAGAAAGCTAACACATTAAGCAGCTCTCAATTTATCAGGGTTTTTCTTTTCCTTTTAAACAATTTTCTATAAGATGGACATTTGAGAGAATGAGTATTTTGATGGGAGGGTATAGCAGTCCACTTTCATATTACTATGAATAACTACCCAAGATTGGGTAATTTATCAAGAAAAAGGGGTTTAATGAACCCACAGGTCCACATGGCTGGGAAGGCCTCACAATCACGGCAGAAGGGGAAGGAGGAGCAAAGGCATGTCTTACATTGTGGCAGGCAAGAGAGCATGTGAGGGGAACTACCTTTTAAAAAACCATCAAATCTCCTAAGACTTATTCACTATCACAAGAATCCCAGAGGAAAAACCCACCACCATGATTCAATTATCTACCACCTATCACCAGGTCCCTCCCACGACATGTAGTGATTATGGGAGCTATAATTCAAGATGAGATTTGAGTGGGGATACAGCCAAACCATATCGGAGGAGGAAGGAAAGATAATGGATTAATGTTGACCACCACCATGGCAACAGATATTGATGGTGACCTAGGACGGGGTAAGAGAGGAAAAGAACTCAGAATGGAGAGAAGAGACAACATCCACTTTCCAATTTTTCATAGAGCTCCGCCTCAGGAACTCCTCTGTCTTCGTAAATATTATAGCTAAATGCAGTGTGATATTGGATTGGATCCTGGCAAAGACAAGGGACATTAGTAGGCAAACTAGTGACAAGGGAATAAACTCTGGGGCTTAGTTAATAGTCAAGTAGCAATGCTGGTTTCTGAGTTGTAACAAATTTGTGAGGATTACATAAGAAGAGTGAGGGAGATTGCTAGAGGAGTATATGGAAATTCTGCACTCTGCAACATTTCAATAAACCGAAAATTATTCCAAAATCAAAAGGTCATTTTCAGATATACTGCAGATTTCTGAGGACAAATCTACCTTTCCTCACAACTACTCCGAAGGCCAGTCACCTGCAATAACACCTTTTAGAAAGCGGTATCATGAAAGTATCAGGTTAAAGCAGTCTGTGATGACTAAAAATAACCATAATAAAAGTGGAAGAAGAAATCAAGTCTCTCTCTCCATCTACATATGGCTATAAAACAAACGTGTTTGACAGCTTACAGGCATTTGGAAAACACGTTTGCACAGAAATAGTTTTCAAAAGCTAACAGTAGTCTTAAAAAACATGTGACAATAGCAATCAGTAATGTAAAGGAAAAAAATAGTTTTCACATTGCATCTAATCTCTAATAAAATTAACTCAATTTAAATACCAAATGTATTTTCTCCTCAGAGCAAAATCCCAGATTTAGGAAACAGAAACATTCCCATAATTAGCCAAGTCTACATTCTTGATAACAAAATTTTTCAATATGCCTTTTATGTATATCAATATACCTTTTGTGTACAAAGGTTTTGGGATTCAGCCAAAAACCTTTCCCACCTGCTTCATTACCCTTGATTAAATAAAGATATCTTTTCCAAGAGATTTCTGAAACATTTTCTTTTTTCTTATTTTTATTTTGGAAATTTCTGATAGATACTTAAAACAAATCTTCAGGAATTTTGAGCACACCAGCTTCCTAGATTCCAGTCTGGACTTCTGGATTTGAGGGATTTGTGCAGTTTTCCTAGACAGTCCTTGTTCCTAGCTGTGAATCAGAATCCTGTGAGCAGCTTTTTAAAAATCAGAGTTGCCTGGACATCACCCCAAATTACCAAATCAGAATCTGTGGGTTCAGTCTAAACACTGCATTTTAAAAGGTTTCCAGCCAGCATTGTGAATTGTTTATTTTCATGTCACCTAACTGAGATGGTGCTATAAAAAAGAATGTTACTTTAATAGAAGCCTTAGCAAATGCCCTCCTCAGTTACATGAACCCAAATGAAACTATAAATTTAAAGATGAAGTCAATTTCACTTTTTATATGGAAAATTAGGATATAATGCAAAATTGACAAAAAGTCATAAAACATGTATTTATTTAGAGTCTGACAAAAAGAGATTCCAAATCCACTGGTCAAAAGAAGATCAACGAAGGGATAACAGTTGACAAGTTTTATATAAGCTAAAAAGCTATATAAGCTAGGAAATGCTACCTAAGGAAACCATCCTTGCAAATACCACCCCTTCCCGTGACCCCTAAAGAGATGAAAAGTGTCCAGCTAGCGGGCTCTCTTTGCTTTTATGAAATTCCCACAGTGCCTAATACAGTTCCATATGGAAATCAGGCACAGATTAAATATCTGTTTAATTAATTAATGTTATTAATATTATAATTATTATTAACCTTTAGTCTTCACTGGCTTCCATCAACCAAGTAGAATATGATGATAAACAAATGAAATGAGGATGAACTATCTACTTGTTATAAATTATTAATTATTAGTGGATGACTAATACTTTGGTATTTCTAAAATATCAGGTTAAGAACACAGGGCCAATTTTTTAATGTTGATGGCTATGAATCTCAAGCTAGATCTGGATCCCAAGATAAGTAATGCAACTCTAAAACCTTACAGATGACACTGGAAATTCTCTTGGATGTAGGAGGATCTGCAAATATGGTCCAGGATGAGGTGGATCTTCTGTATGTCCCTCTGACTAACACCCCACTCTGGCCTTCTCGGTCTTCTCCGATTAGTACTGTAATACTTGGACATTCTACCTCATACTTCCCAGGAGGCCAAATAGCCCCATACTCATTATTCTCACTCACAAGTGGATGTTAAACAATGAGAACACATGTGGACACAGGGAGGGGAACATCACACACTGGCACCTGTCGGGGGGTTGGAGGCTAGCGGAGGGAAAGCAGAGGGGTAGGGGGTAGGGGAGCAATAGCATTAGGAGGAATAGCTAATGTAAATGACAGGGTGATGGATGCAGCAAACCACCATGGCAAGTGTATACCTATGTAACAAACCTGCACTTCTGCACATGTACCCCAGAACTTAAAGTATAATAATAATAAAAAACATATGTATAACCCTAGTGTATTGTAGCACCTTACTCTGTCTAACCGTGGTACTAACAAGGCTACTTTTCTGAACTTGGCCTCAATATATAATGTCTTCTGATGCCTAGAATCACTTCTGACTTACTCATAAATACTATATGCCGACTGGCGTACCTGTTTAATGTTTGTCTTTCAGTGCATACCCGACTCATGTCAGCAAGGTACATGTATAGTGACTACTAGATGCAAAAGAAACACAAACTTGCATGTTGTTCATTTTTTTTTCGTGAAATACTATCTCAATCTTCTAGTGGCTTACAGTCAAAAAACAACGAAATTGCAAATGTAATGACAAACATGAAAAAGCTTACTAAAAGGTAAATACTCTGGCATCCAAATGTGTTATTTGGCACAGACAAGCATTTTCACTCTCAAAGTTGTTTACAGGTATAAAGTACACTGTCAAAGGCTGTATACACTGCTTGGTACAGCTACTGACAGAAACTGCACAAATTCAAAATCAGCAGACACACAGAGCAATCACAATTCCAAGTACCTGTAATTTACTTATCCATGTGCCCCCTGAAATACATACACAAAAAAGTTAAGGGAATGATGTGTGTAACAGCAGCGTAAGTGCTCACCAAAAAGGAAATGGTTAAATAAACAATTTTCATTCGTCTAATACAATAGTATGTGTCAGTTAATTAAAAAAGAGGCAGATCTATGGTTCCTAAAGTGGAAAGATTGCCAAAACAATAAAGCAAGCTGCAAAAATATTTTCTAGTTTTTGTAATTCCACTCATGTTTTAAAAATGATATGTCAGATTTTTTTTTTTTTTTTTTTTTTTTGAGATGGAGTTTTACTCTTGTTGCCCAGGCTGGAGTGCAACAGCAGGATCTCGACTCACCACAACCTCTGCCCCCGGGTCCAAGCTATTCTCCTGCCTCAGCCTCCCGAGTAGCCAGGAATTACAGGCATGCGCCACAATGCCCAGCTAATTTTGTACTTTTAGTAGAAATGGAGTTTCTCCATGTTGGTCAGGCTGGTCTCAAACTCCAGACTTCAGGTTATCCGCCTGCCTCAGCCTCCCAAAGTGCTGGGATTATAGGCTCATGCCTGTAATCCCACACCTGGCTAAACAATTTTTCTGCCTCAGCCTCCTGAGTAGCTGGCACTACAGATGCATGCCACCACGCCCAGCTAATTTTTGTATTTGTAGTAAAGACGGGGTTTCACTATATTGGCCAGGCTCGTCCCGAACTCCTGACCTAGTGATCCGCCCACCTCGGCCTCCCAAAGTGCTGGGATTACAAGTGTGAGCCACTGCACCTGGCCCTGATATGCTGGATTTTTTAATGAACATTAGTGTGGAATTAAACAGGAAAGGTCTGGAAGAAAACTCTGCAAACTGATGACTTCTGTGGAATGAAGTGACAGTCACAGGGGTGAAGAGGGGAGCAGGATAGAAGTGATCTTTCAGTTTTTATTCTATGTCATTCTCTTATCTTTTTCAAATCATTATTCTAGGTCTCTTCTCAGTAAGGCCTATCCTGACCAACCCATCTAAAATTACAACCTCCTACCACACTTTCTGAAGTCCCCACCCTATCCTGTTTTTTTCTATCACTCCTATTCATTGTAACAAACCACACAATTTACTTACTTACTAAGACTACAATATATCGTTTATCTCATCCCATAAGAATGTGAGCTCCACAAGTACAGGGATTCTGCTCCGGTTTTCCCACTGATGTATCCCCTAAACCTACTAAGACAGGGCATATAGTAGGCACATAATAGATATTTGCTGAATATTTACATATGTAACACTTCTTAATTTCCTTTATAATAAAGAAATAAAATACTCCATGCTTTGCTTACAGAAAGTAGTTTGGGGTAGTTGGCAAATCAGAGGGATACTTTAATTAAAAGCTGAAAGGACACAGGAAGCATCACTGTAGCATCTCTTAATACAGCTCAAGATAATCAAATATAATGCTGTCAAAGGAATGGGTGTCAAAAAACTAGCCTGAGAAGCTGTGCAATAGCAGGTAGGGTTGGTTATTTCTAAAATTTGGTGGAAGTGTTTACATGCAAACACATGTATCCTTTTACAGAAATAAGAGGTCTACTCATATGACTCATATGCTTCTTTAATTATAAATCAGTATCTTAATAGACATATGCACCGAGAAATCAAATGAGTCTAGATGCAGTAAACCACCTATGACTTTCATATCCCACTTAAGAAGGTCAGTACTGATGCCTGAAGATCAACTCACAGCATGCTGCATATTCTTTCCCTTCCTATCTGTGTGGAAAAAATTCTTGCCAAAAAGATACAGCTATTATAACAAATCAGCTAACAGAGCAGTTTCAACAAGCACATAGTAAGAGATTATCTTAAATCCTTATGACCAATGCATTCCATGTGGGGCTCATCACCATTGCTCCTAACAAAGGGGGATGACATCTCTGCCTCCCAGGTTCTAGCGATTCTCATGCCTTGGCCTCCCAAGTAGCTGGCATAGGCACCGGCCACCATGGCCAGATAATTTTTAGAAGAAACAGGGTTTCATCATGTTGGCCAGGCTGGTTTCAAACTCCTGACCTCAAGTGATCCGCCTGCCTCAGCCTCCCAGAGTGCTGGGATTACAAGAGTGAGCCACCGTGCCTGGCCAAAGTTTATATTTTATGTATGAAATGGAGAGGTGAATTAATATGATAAACATAGGAGAAAACAAAATCTGAAGGAGAGCTGCCATGGGGAGGCAGGCAAGCTGAAAAATGCCTAGGAAAGACCTATGCATGTGGCATGAAAGATGGAAAGAAGGGTGAGAGAAAAGGAAAGGAGAAGAAAGGGTGGCCTGTGGCTCTGCTGCCCTCCCTCCTTACAAGACCGAGCTGGCTACTGCCACTTCAGACTGAATGATGAGAGTTACTACATATAATCAAAAAGAAATGTCTGCTAATTTAAAAAAGTTGGGATAGATATCATTTGTAGCCTAAAGTTTTTTGTTTTCTTAATGAGAATTTATCAGGGTACACATTTATTACTAGGTCTGTAAAATATTTGGAGCTATTTAAATATGCTCAAATTTCCTCTAGGAGAATTAGTGAGTCTTGTGAACTACAGTTATCATTAGTCATTAGACATTAGGATAATTAATCACATGGAGGAAGTAAATCAAATATGATCTCTTAATCAAAAGATGACCAGGCCTCAAAGGGAAGCTTGTTGAAAGAGTGCTCCTTAGCTACTAAGGTACTATTTAGAAGATTCAAAAACCAAGACCAACAGATTCAACCAAGAGATTCTAACCATTTTAATATCTACTTTATTGCAAACAAAAATCATGGAAGACATTTTGCCTGTATGCTTAATATGTTTTCTAAAGGCAGTAATCCCAACAGTTAAAATTAATTGATTACCTAGTTTATGCCAAGGACTCCATGGAGGGTTTTGTGTACGTGATTTTGTCAATCCTCATGGCAACTTTATTCTAAGTACCAGGATCATCCCCATCTGACAGATGAGGAAACAGGCTCAGAAAGCAAAGTAAATTGCCCTTATCTATTCAGCCCAAAGTAACTCAGACAGAATCAGGACCTGCAAAGTCCATGTGCCTTTCCTTTCTACTTCATGAGATTTTGAAGCATCTCTCTTAAATGGATCAGACTTTGATACCCCAAGAAAGCAATGAAATGGCAAAAAAATAGATAAATAAATAGCCATAGCTCACCTCTGGATTTTCTTCTTTTACTCGTCGTGACTGTAAAACAATTATGTATCCATTAATATATATATATATACACACACACTCACAAAAATAAAATTTACACAGATTAGCTCATCATCAACGATGTCACTTACCTTTTCCTGAGAAAAGGCTGCTTTCCCTTCTTCGCTCTTCTCATCCATCTCGTCATCACTCCACTCCCAGTCTCCGTCTTCGGTTTTATGAAGGTGACCGCTTGACCCAGGAACTCTTCTGACCTGAATCAAAACAAGCCCACACAACTCTTCACTAGTCAAATGTGAACCATTTCACTGGCGCTGCTTACTTGGGTTATACAGCATACACACCATCCTGAAAACAACCTGAGTGGCTGTGAATCCAGGGATAGATAGCTAGAGGTTAAGATCCAAAAAGACTATAGCAGCCTCCAGACTCCCAAACTCACCTTCTTTCCAAAACTGCTGTGTTTTTGAAATGCATTACTATATACATGAAGAACAAAATATTTTACAAGAACACTGCACACATAAGCCATTAAGAATCAAGCTAATTTTTCAAGTTTACTTCAGTTGACACTTTATTAGTTGCCATATACATAAAAGGCCTTGCGGTAGGCTTCAAGGAAGTGCATGCAAGCAACATCCTGCTGACTGAGCAAAGGCAGAGATATCAGGAAGCCTAATGAAGCATACGAGACCAGGGGTATCAGCGATCTAAAACCTAAGACAACAAAGCGAACACCCTTCCATTGCCGCCTCACTCTTTTGCAGAACCTGACATTATGCTTGCTTCCCCAGGATTCTTCTTAACCTACTTGAACAAAACCAAACAGCACCAGACCACTCTTAACACACTTTGTAGCCTTCATGAGACTTGTGAGATTGCTAGGAACACAGCTTAATAATCAGCAGCCATGCTACTGTCTAGATTATAATCAGTCTTCCTCATTATTTCAATTTGTTTTGAGCTTGGGTAGAGATGTAATCCATAGGGCAGGCTTTTCAAATGTCTCTGTGGTTGGAAAAGTAAAACTTTTAAAAGCACAGGATGACTGAGAATGAGCCTTTGCGACCAAAGTAATTTGCTTAAAAAATGTACTGAGATGTAATTAAACAAAGCACTGTAGCAGATGAACACGACGTGAACATTAACAGCCATGGTCCAAGGATTCAGAGAAACTTCAAGTGGAAAGGGAGCTTCCAGACAATACAGTCCGACCTCTTCATTTTACAGGTGAGGAGATGAAAGCCCAGAACGTGACCCAAGATCACACAGTAATGAAGGCAAAGCAAGGTAAGAAACAAAGCCTTAGACTCCCACTCAACTGTGACTCTCCTTATGCCACTGAGTAACTGCCAGCAAGAAGTTATGTAACAATGTCCTTTGAAGACTGAAAGACTGTGATGTGAAGAAAGTCTACTTTCTATAATAGACACTATTTAGTTGTATCACAGGAGCTTCAGTAAAACCAAGGGAAACAGTACAGACTTAAATTTAAATATTTTAGTATACAGGTCAGATCAATGTGAAGTCACAAAAAATGCATGCTAGGAGTTGGCTTTGGTTTGAGGGCCTTACCATCTAGAACCTGTAAAAGTAATCCTGACCAATTGGCCTAGAAGATTTGAGCTCCAACACAGAAAGTCAGAAAGCAAGTACAAAGTTCTTTTTCATAATTGCAAAGAGTTATGCTCATTTTATTCAAAAAAGCTTTTTTCTCCACCCCCCAAAAATAATTTTTTAACTAATTTATCTTTGAAATAGTTAGTAAAACCGCTTCTGGGCTTGGCGTCAGATATTTCCTCCACTTGCATTTTGAGTTGCTGTAAAAGTCTATTCTAACAATGGTGATTTTAATGGTGCTTATAGATGCTGGCAAAGTACCATAGAAAAAATGCCAAAATGCACTTCAGTATTTGCAGAACAGACTGCTCATTTTAATGCTTGTAGAAATGGCTAAAGGAAGAGAAAATAATTTTCTATTGACATATACAATAAAATTAATTATTTTCTTAGCAACGCTGATCATGGTGGTAGCAACATAGAGGAACATATGTTAATGACTACATTTAAAAGGAAGAATTTAAAGTCATGTCTATTACAAAACATACTGTCAACTAAGAAGTGAGAAAACAAAATTATGTATCAGAAACAGAATAAAACTCTATCTTTACTAAAATTATAGAACCCAAGGATAGTCAATGAATTAGCATACTTTAAGTACTCACCCAAGAGATTACACTAAGGAAATCTTCTTTTCCAGAGAGAGTCCAGATTAACATCCTAAAATTTAGTTTATGTCCTTTCCCCCTCTGGCTCTATGTTTACAAGCTCTGTCAGTTTCATTTCCACAAGCAGAATCCAACTACAAACAATAAAATGGCCCATCCTCTTCCATTTATATTTTATTTTAGAGTCCTAGCTATCTCTCTGTTGTTTTATTGGCTGAAAGAGAGAAAGATAAAACAAAATGTCTAGGATTATAGCTCTAGGCATTGAAAGAAATGGTGGGATGGGCTTTTAAGCAATAAACATTGGTTAAACAGTAAATATATAAATGCTGTCCAAATTAAGAGAAAGAACATTCAAAAACCTATGTAGGGAATAATATTGGTAAAATTTTCACTACAATAAGAATAATAACTTGTCTTTGAGAACGTCCCCTCAGCTTACCCCTAGGAATAAACTTGCAGCATAATCTGAAACCCAGGTTTCATGGTGCATTTATGTGACACTGACTCTACCAAAGAGACCAGAAATCAATTTTACAAAGTTACATCCTTATAGGGAGTTTGTAGGGATGATGAGAAACAACTTTTATCTTTTAGAGCCAACGAAGTTTCACAGTTTAGCAAGTGGTCTTATTCGGGAACTGAAGAATACCTTGCAAAGTTAAAATTTCCAAAAAAAAAAGTGTAGAAAAGCTTCCATCTTCCCCCCACCCACTACAACGATGAGAATGGAGATTATTTACCCTTAGAATTCTAACTGCATTGACTATTACATTGCTCTTGTTCTATTAAATGGTTTGCTCACTTAGTAAAGCCAAGAGGTGGTAGAATGAATTTATTCTCTATTTTATCTGTCAGGGGTTTAAAAAAAATCCATTGCTTCTCAGAGAAACAAGCTCAATTTAAGTGATACCTAAAGGAATTCATAATCTCACAAATTCTTCAGGTCACAGTTGGCAGTAGTGAGGTTAGAAAAAGTTTTATATTTTCTTCTTTCTAAAAATGGTATTTTTCATGAAAACCCATTAAATAAATGAACCCAAGTTCTGATTCCCACAAGGAAAGAAGGCAGGCTCAGCCAGATGAACAAAGGAGACATGTAGTTCCCAGCCACTGCTGGTGGCCACCAGGCAAAATGTAGGTGGCCACTGGGCAGGGCTAGGATGAGCAGCCACGGAGCGGAGATGACGACAGTTCCCAGGGCGGTCTGACCCATCACTCCACGGCTGCACCTCTAAACAGGAGTGGCCTGTATCAATACAGTTGTACCAACCCCGTGCAACTCAAAGGAGGCATCTGGCCCGACACGAGAATCGGGAGGAAGGATGTCAAGAGCCACCAGGTAAAGTTCCTATAATAGCATGCTAAATATGTCAGAAATGCAAGTATGTGACTGTAACATTCTACTGAATAAAAGAAGAATGTGACCCAAAGAAATACTGACCAAAACTTAGTAGAATTTGTCTCAATCTGGCATGTCCATCTGCCAAAAAAAAAGCAGCCACTAGCCTCTCCCACTGCCAAATTAACGTCTCCCTGGAAATGGAATTTGGGAATCTCCTTGGAGTGATTTCCCCTGCTCGGTGGGAATCCTGTACTCAGCCTCTCTTCCACCTGCTAAACATACGGCATGCTGACTACAGCCCAAACCCGAGTGATCCAGGGAGCACACCAGCTTCACGTCCACCTATCAAGAAACTACTGCACCAGCAGAAAGCAACACATAGTGACAGTCCTGTAACCAGGCATACTACTGATGAAAAGTATAAAAAACGTTTCTAATTAATTGCTGTTTATCATATACTTGAGGCACTGCCAAGCAAACAAAAAGCCTTCTAAATCATGAAAAATTTTAAAAATGTGACTATAGCAATAAATATTTTACTATCTCCATAATTTATACACTGACACTGCCCCTCTCTGACCACGACCTCTCTTGACACCCCCGTCCTACACCTACTGCCTGGCCCCAACTGGTCTCTCCAGCCTAGGTCCTCTCCTGATCTTTCACCAGCCCCCTCCTGGCTCTACTCCTCAGCATGCAAGGCCTGTCACCCACAGCTGACTCCAGATGCTGCACTTACTAGTACTCAATGTCCCCATGTCGCCTGGCCAGATGAACCTTCCTATCCAATCCATACTTAAGAAGCAAGCCCTGGGGTCAGCCCCAACATCTCCTCTCTAATCCTGAACTGCTGACCAAGAAGAGCACCAGTCAAGTGCGCCTGATGCCTGGTGCCATTACAGATAAACACCAGCCACTCCTAGATGAAACATCAATGCTGCTACAACCCTGCCCCTCCAAGTGAAGCCCACAGACTGGGGCAACAACAGCACCTGGGAGAGATCCAGAATCTCACCTTGTTAGAAATGCAGAATCTTGGCTGGGAGCAGTGGCTCATGCCTGTAATCCCAGTACTTTGGGAGGCTGAGGTGGGCAGATCATGAGATCAGGATATTGAGACCATCCTGGCTAATGCAGTGAAACCCCATCTCTACTAAAAATACAAAATTAGCTGGGCGTGCTGGCACGCACCTGTAGTCCCAGCTACTCGGGAGGCTGAGGCAGGAGAATTGCTTAAACCCAGGAGGTGGAGGTTGCAGTGAGCCAGGATTGCACCATGGCACTCCAGCCTGGGCAACAGAGAGAGACTCTGCCTCAAAAAAAAAAAAAAAAGAAATGCAGAATCTTGGGCCCCACCCTAGACCTACAAAATCAGAATCTTCCTTTTCAGCAAGCTCCCCCAGAGGTCATATTCTCATTCATGTTTGAGAAGCCCTATGCTAGACAACATTTTCCCTCATTGTCAGCCTAGCTCCTTGCCCCTAGTTGGTATTTACACAATGTTAGGTACTATGCTCTGCGTATTTTACATATATTAACTAATTTAATATCTTCACAGTAGCCTTGTGAGCTGAGAATCATTGTATCACCCCATTTTTCAGAAGTAAAACTGTGACACAGGGAAGGTTAAACAATGGCTCAAGCTCATACAGCTGGGAGGTGACAATACTAGGATGTAAGAGCAGGAGTCAGACCCCCAATTCATCATTCCTCTCTCTTCTACTGCAGCTCACAGTGGGGCCTCAGCTCACCCAGCCCCAATCACTTAAAATGACTTCCTCTGCTACCAAGAGAGCATCAAGTTGGTGGCATTTTGGCCCTCCCCTAGAGATCTGTGGAACTTTGAACTTGAGAGAGATGATTTAGGGTATTTGGTGGAAGAAATTTCTAAGCAGCAAAGCACTGAAGAGGTGACTTGGGTGCTGTTAAACACATTCAGTTTTAAAAGGGAAACAGAGCATAAAAGTCCAGAAATTTTGCAGCCTGAAAGAAAAGAAAATCCCATTTTCTGAGGAGAAATTCAAGCTGGCTGCAGAAAATTGCATAAGTAACGATGCGCCAAATGTTAACCACCAAGACACTGGGGAAAATGTCTCCAGGGCATGTCAGAGGCCTTTGTGGCAGCCTCTCCCATCACGGGCCTGGAGGTTTAGGAGGAAAAAATGGTTTCATGGGCTAGGCCCAGTCATGGGCTAGGTCCTGCTGCTGTGTGCACTCTAGGGACTTGGTGCCCTGCATTCCAGCTGCTCCAGCCATGACTAAAAGGAGCCAAGGTATACCTCAGGCCACAGCTTCAAAGGGTACAAGCCCCAATCCTTGGCAGCTTCCACATGGTGTTGAGCCTGTAGTTGCACAGAAGTCAAGAACTGTGAACCTCTGCCTAGATTTAGGAGGATGTATGGAAACACCTGGATATCAAGGCAGCAGTGGTGGGGCTCTCATGAAGAACCTCTGTTTTGTCAATGCAGAAGGAAAATGTGGAGTTGAAGGCCCCACACAGAGTCCCTACTGGGGCACCACCTAGTGGAGCTGTGATAATAGGATCACTGTCCTCCAGACCCCAGAAAGGTAGATCCACCTACATCTTGCACTGTGGGCCTGGAAAAGCCGTAGACACTCAACACCAGCCCATGAAAGCAGCCAGGAGGGAGAGTGTACTCTGCAAAGCCACAGAAGTGGAGCTTCCCAAGATCATGGGAACCCACCTCTTCAGCATGACCTGTGATGTGAGATATGGAGTCAAAGAAGATCATTTTGGAGCTTTAAGATTTCAGACTTGCGTGGGGCCTGTAGCCCCTTTGTTTTGGCCAACTCTTCCATTTGGAACAGCTGTATTTACCCAATGCCTGCACCCCCATTGTATCCAGGAAGTATCTAGCCTGCTTTTGATTTTACAGACTCATAGGTGGAAGGGTCTTGGCTTGTCTCAGATAAGACACTGGACTGTGGACATCTGTGTTAATGCTGAAATGCATTCAGACTTTTGGGAAGGCATGATTGATTTTGAAATGTGAGGACATGAGATTTGGGAGGTGCCAGGGGCAGAATGATATGGTTTGGTGGTGTCCACACCCAAATCTCATCTTGAATTATAACTCTCACAATTCCCAGACATGGAAGGAACCTGGTGGGAGGTAACTGAATTACGGAAGCGAGTCTCTCCTGCACTGTTCTCATGATAGTGAATAGGTCTCACAAGATCTGATGCTTCCCTGCACAAGTTCTCTCTTTGCCTGATGGTGTCTATGTAAGATGTGACATGTTCCTCCCTTCTTTCTGCCATGATTGTGAGGCCTCCCCAGCCACATGGAACTGTAAGCCCATTAAACCTCTCTTTCTTTTGCAAATTGCCCAGTCTCCGGTATGTCTTTATCAACAGTGCAAAAATGTACTCATGCATACCCACAGCCCCTCTCTTCCTAATAAACTTCACATTCTCACCCTTCTTAGCCACTTTTCTTGCTATGTGCAAAGAAAATGGATTCCTTCTCTTTATAAGACCAATGCCTCCAGCAGTGCTCCTCAGGTATCTACTCACTTATTCTCTCCTTCAAGACACTTACAACCAGGCCCTGGCTCCTCTACATCCATCTGTAAATATGCTTACATTTCCCTCATACTTCTATCAAAAGAGTCCCAAGAATTCCACTGATTTTCATTCTTCCTTAAGAATCACTCCATTACTCTTCTCTTTCACTGTCAACATTTTGCTAAAATAGTCTCCAACTGTGGCCCTCACTTCCTATCTTATTATCACACTTTAATACCGTGCAAAATACTATCTGCCCCACTAGGCCACCAAAACTACTCTCTCTCCCTTTGAGATTTAATGACTTTCTAATAGTGTAATTCAATGCTCTTCCCTGTGGCCATAAAACACTATCTTGAAGACATTGCTGAACTCCATTCTTTTCCTTTAAGCTCTTTCCAAATCTGTGTTCACAATGTTTCTCCTCCTATCTCTCCTGTTCTTCTGTGTCTCCCTACTGTTCTTTGTTCTGTTTCCACAATAAACATGGCTGCTCCCAGTCCAGTACACATTCTCAGCTCACTAGACACTGTCATCCTAAGGCAACACACCTTCTCCATGGCTTCCCTACCCTCATCTAAGTTGATACCCTTGGAAACTGCATGTCTTAGTCTTGTTTTCCAAGTGTTCTGTTGGATATAAATACCTTACCAATTTTTCAAATTTGAGTTTGCCACCCCTAACCCATTTGCTAATCCTCCACCCCTAGCCTCACTCTGACACTTCTCCTGTGTTGTCTTAGTTAATGCCTTTGAATCTCATCCAACCCCCCACTCCTATCATGTTCACCAGAGGCATGGTCATATAAAACTCGTAACATGATGCCTGCCACATAATAAACACTCAAGACATGGCAGGTACTATTATCACAAATATGTGCAATGTTTCTCACAACCCAAATCTATTTATCAATTTATAATCCAGCCCCAAATTATCTGTTTGTTTATATATTTTCTGCCACGTTCCTTTAGATATCCTACAATCCAGTTAGGTACAAGTCACATATTTTTGTGACTCTACCATTTCTAATATGCATTACCTACATCCTTTGCCTAATCTGCCCTTCCACATTCTCTCTCTCTTTTTTCTTTTTTTTGCTAAGAAGTTTTTGTTGATCCTCTCAATTAGAATTCTGCCTGTACCTTTATGTCATTCTACTTTGTGTCACACCGGACAGATAACATATCAAACTGTATACTCCTTCAGGGCACAGAGCTTGCTTTAGCTATTTTTAAAAAATCACTTCCTGATTCATTTAGTCAACAAAGTTTTACTGACTATCTACCTGGTCTACCATGTTCCAGATCAAAGATGAATAAAACAAAAGCTTACACCTTGGAATAGTCCACAGTCCAGACAGGTGGACAGATATTTATGCTAGAAATTTCAAAAAAAAAAAAAAAAAAAAGACATGAATGCTATAAAAGATACAAACCCTGTAAATCTGCAGAAGGGAAGATGACTATCTATCAAGGGACAGTATGGAAGGTAGCTGCTGGAGCATTAGTAAGAGCCCAGCATGCAAAGAAAGCAAAAACTTAGCACATTCTACTGACTCACATAATGTGGCTGGGTCACAAGATACTGGGGCCTAGGGGGCTGGTTTAAGGAAATGGCTATGAATAAGGCTGGAAAGCTGTGTAAAGAATTTTGTACAATCAGAAAGGCAAACTCAAAGGCCTATAGGAGGCAAGCAGAAAATGCACAGGAAAAGCTGGCCAAGTGAGGACTTGGGTGGCCTGAGAAGCACCTGTCTCACCATAAGAAGGCACCCAGCACTGACTGATGGCTGCCACAGGGAGACAGCCCCCGCACTCCCAGATCTTCTGATTCTTCTAGAGAAGTGGATAAATTGGACTTTTATGTGAATGCTCTTGACTTATTTTAATGTTAACAAGTATGTCAAATCAAAAAAAAAAAACTTTGTACACCCTAAAAATTAATGTCTGTGAGACAAATTTGGCCTGTGAGTTCACACCCCTGTTGTACACGAATCCGAGGTTTAGAATTCTGACAATGGGAAAACAGGGAAAGCTTTCAGGTGGGCAGGGTGGAGGGAAAGGAGAATAAGCAAATCTGGATTTCTGAAAGCAGAGCAGAAGATGTGTTAGGACCTGAGGATGAAAAAGGCTCGAAAGAAATCAGCATGTTAATCACTCCAGTCACTACTGACGTAACTAATCACCCCAAAACCACGTGACTTAAAGCAACAAAAATCAGCTATGAAAATCATACTTGCTTCCAACATGGCTGACAGCAAGCACGAGAGACCCCAAGTCAGGACAAGCCCTTTCTGAATTCCTGACACGTAGCAACAGTGCGAGATAATGAAATGACTGCTGTTGTTTTAAGAAGGTTGTCAGCGAGGGTTTAAAGAAAAGTGAGGGAAATGTTCCTGGAAGCTAGAGGAAGGGAGGACCCTGTTATCCAGTAACAGACAGTTTAGCAACACTGACATCTACGGTAAAGTGGGAAGTGGAAATGCACCTAATGAACTCAATGATCTAGCTTAAGAGATTTGCAGGCAGACACTGAAAGTGACACCTGGGTTCTGCTCACTGCCTATGATAGGATGTAAGCAGAGAGAGATGGGCTAAAGAATAAACTGTTAAATATAAAACCTGTTTCTCATTCCCAATCTCTTCAGACATCAAATAATTCTTGAGCCAATAAATAATTTCAGAGCAAAAATCAAACCCAGGGTGAAATTGTACAACCTTTCAAGAATTCAGAAAGATCTAAGGTGGTGCCTTATAGACACCTTCAAACGTACCTAATACCTTCTGAGGATCTTAAGAGCTTGCGTTGCAGAACCTCTGCATTAAATAACAGGGATTCCAAGAATCACAGGGTAGTGCCCCTTAGCGTCTCACGGGGAAGCCCTTGGTAGACAAAGCATCTTGTGGTCATGGATCTTCTCTAATGGAGCGAACCCAACAAGATTCACAGAAAACCCACTACCTTTTTTGATATTGTACTACAAAATACTGCCAGGTTAGACTAAAAGAAACAGAATACCGAACAAAAAGAAGACTTCAGATCCTAAATTTTTGCTGGCAGGGAGCAGTCTGAGAAGGCTCCTTAGCTGTAAATGCTGACCCTTTCTTGTGGAAAAAGAAGGATGACTTAAAGAACAGAACCTGAGAAGGGAGCCAAGAGCCTCAGAAAACAGCAAAACTGGACAGAGCCCTGATCAAGGAGCTGGCAGCACATACCCGGCTAGACTCCAGAACTGCCATGGACCCCAGTGCTCCCGTTTCCCCTTTTTTGGGCAAGTCTTTAAGATGTGTTGCCACAACCTGAGTGTATGTCCAGCAGATATTTGTCTCTTTAGTTTACAGGCCTTCAGATTGAAAAATCAAGGAACTGTCAGTCCTGAGGAGCCTCCTCTGCACCCAGATATGATTTGGAGGACAAGGTCATGATTTTGAGCCTCAGCCTGAAGCTGCCACAGGATGAAACTTTTGGAGAGTCTTAGAAGCTCAAGAGCATATTTTAGACATGGAAGAGAGGTAAGTTGTTGTGGCCAGAGGGTAGACAGAGAGCAAATTGTTTTTTCCAAAGATGCCCGTGACAATATTCCCTGCCCCATATGTTCAAGAATCTTGTCACTTCACTAGCAACAGACAGAGTCCAGTACCCTCTCCTTGAATGTAGGTGGATTTGGGCCTTACCTATAACCAACAGAAATGAGGCAGACATGAGGCAAGGTCGGAAAAGGTGATGCAACGTCTAGCTTGCTCACCGGAGTACTCGAAGCTGAAGTCTTCGGGCGTCATGTAAGCATTCCAAGTGCCTTCAGACCCCTATGCTCTCAGGTAGCCCAGACTAGCCCCCAGATGAACTGTCTGACACAGCTGCGTGACACTAGAAGCTGAACAGCCTGAATCCTTGGCCCACAGAAACTGGGAGACTTACTAAAGGACTGCTGCTGTCTTCAGCCATTTAGTCTACAGTGATTTGTTACACAGAAATGGATGATCGGGATAACGACGGTGACAAGGGATTTACTGAATTTGTTTTCATTTTGTATACTTAGTGATTCTTTGAAAATGAGTAGGTCATATTTGACAGCCCTTGTCATACCAGAGAACAGACTCTACTACACTTTGGGTCACGTTTTCTAACTGTGTATACTCCAGGCCTCTGAACATTCAGATTTTAATTTATTCTGACAAAGTATCTCCAATCTGACTGTTATTATACACTAAAATTTATCAAGAAGAAAAATGCCCATTTCTATTAATCATAGGCAAGTGGCAAGAGCTAAATCTTGGACCTTTTAGTCAGTGATTCTCATTAACATTTTTTTGACTTCTTGGAATTTAAAGCTCTACCAGTCCTGCTAAAATTTGGCATTTCCTTTTTCTATAATGTAAAGGGACAGAGCAAAGGAATGAGGATATGAAAATGTTCTATAGGCAATTAGAAAAAATTCTAGAGAAAGACTTTATAGTATAATAATGATAATTAAAGACACTTGGCTAGCTTGGTGAAAGACACACAGCAACTTCCTTATAATGCCTGAAAAGGTTCTAACGGGAAAAGCAGCAAATTTGACAAATGTTGCTCTTCAGATAATGAGAATGGAATTTTTTAACTTTGGAAATCCAACATGAAAGGACAATGTCTTGAAAGAGTATGTTCTGGAAGTTGGAAGGGAACTATTCTGAGGAGGCAGCACAAAGCACAGAGAAGCAATTAGACTTCTTATTCTGCGTTAGTCCTACCAAACCTCCAATATGACATGTCCCCAGGTGAGGGCAACAAAGAACAATGGCAACAGCTAAGAGCCACAAAAGCAGCATCCAATTTTGCAACTATTGTCTTTGAAAACTAAAGCTCTTGCTGGAAAGGGTGCCAAGTTGATCTGTAACTTTAGCTAATAAAGAAAGCAATAGGAACACTCTGTCCTGGTAAGACAGATAGCACAGAAGAGAAAGCACACATCATGTAAGACCAAAGGAAAATGCAGAAACCAAATGTTTGGCTCCAGAGCAGAGTCGAGGCTGCTTTGGATACAGCAATAAGCTAAGAGTTAACTTACTGGCAGAAGAAAGAGGGGTGACAAAGGGAAAGAAAAGCACACAGCCAACTAAATATGGCTCCAGGCAGGAGCATGACTGACTGATGGAACCAGAAGATTTTTGATAAGCAACAGAGAAACACACTGCAATGGTCAGTTTTGGTTGTCCGCTTGGCTCTGCTACTGTCCACAGTTACTCCCTCCAACACTAAGTTAGGTATTGCTGTGAAGGCATTCAGTAGGTGTGATTAAAGTCCAGAATTGACTTTAAGCAAAGGAAAACTATCTTTGATAATCTGGGTAGACCTGATTCAATCAGTGGAAAAGCTTTAAGGGCTGAGGTAAGGTTTCTCTGAAGAAATCCCATCTGGGAACAACAGCTTTAGCTGTGCCCTAGAGTTCCAGCTTGCTCTTCCTGACAGCCTGCCCTGTGAATGTCACACTTGCCTAGACTGCCCCCATAATCAGGTAAGCCAAGTCCTTGCAACATATCTCTTCATAGGTCTCTCCTACTGGTTCTGTTTCTCCTGTTGAAGCCTGACTGAAACACTAAAATCCAGCAGCCGCACTATTGGTATTTATAAACAAAAGGCAAATTAGCTAGCAGAAGAGCAATACTAATAATAGCATCCTCTGGTTTTTGCTAATGGAATATGTTAGTGTCTCTAAGTGAAATATTATTAAAAGAAACTGAACTGAAAGGACAATAAAATGAAAACTGAGGTGATATGAATTACTGTAACTTAAGAGAGACTAAATTCTTACCTTGCAGAGACCTGAAATAAAGATCAGAGGTTAGTTACTGGTTAAACATCGTTTATGTTAGGTCTAAGAAATATAATTGACACTACCACCTTGGAAAACCTTCTGTCAAGAACTAAATCTGCTTAGGGATTAATGACCTAAGAAAAAACCTGGAAAGACACTCAAATGCATTGATTTTTGTGGAATGGAAACTCCATTCAGATTCACAAAACGTAATATAGAAAATATTCCTAATATTCCAATTTCACTAAGATATCTATTTTTTTCAATATACAAACGTATGCAAACATTTCAGAACAACTTTTAGATGTCACTACTAAGGGGGTTCCTTCATAAAAATTATTACTAACTGCCCCAAAGATACAGTTTGTTTATTACTCAGCTTACAGTTCCTGGATAAATGGCAGCAATAGACTCTTTGAAAAAGTAGTCAATACATAGTAAATTTTCAGTGTGGTCTCCATGATCAAGAACCAAGTGAAGTCTATCACCTGCATAGAGAGATACACGATATGCCTCTTCCACGTGAAAAAGAAGCACAAGAAGTCAGTTGCTATCCTGTCCCCCAGCACCAGAACTTTACAGTTCCTCACTGTTTAATTGGAGTGTGGCTTTCAAACAGAAGCATGTTTTTATTCCTCCTGGTTATAAAATTAATTCAAATCCATATTGTGGAACAGTATGCAGCCAGTAACAAGTATCAGAGACCATCAAAATATAGTAAGTAGAAAAGGCTAGTAGAGAACAGTGTCCACCACTGTGTAAAAGAAAATGAGGAGAGGCATACATACACATTTCTAGATATGTCTGTCCATGCAGAGAGCATTTTGGGAAGCATTTACAGGATGTGATCATGCCTACTGGGTTGGAAGGGGGACTTTTTCACTATGTTGTGCACGTCAAAGAGGCCCAATAAATAGCCCTTTCTCCTCCTCCCTATCTCTAAACTAGTTTAGATATAAGACCAATAAGCATAAAAGGACCAAAAAATCACCCTTATTACTTTTAAAGGTGATATCTGAGATTGTGGCTTAAACGTTGAGTAAACAGTTTTGCTTACTCAGTTGAGGAACTAATCTCTGGATTTCAAAGAGTTACCTACCCGAGCAATGTTTTTTTTTTTTTAATTGCATTTTAGGTTTTGGGGTACATGTGAAGAACATGCAAGATTGTTGCATAGGTACATACATGGCAGTGTGATTTGCTGCCTTCCTCCCCATCACCTATATCGGCATTTAACACATTCCTCCCTCACACAGCCGGGCCTCGGTGAGCAGGCCAGCTCCAGGAGAAAGTAGGGACGAAGGGGTGGGACTATACTTTTGTGCCTGATTTTTCCCTCCAAATTCACTAATCAGATAAGTCCCTAGGCAAAGGGTGTCCAAGAATGTTTTGCTAAAGGAACGTCAGAAGTGGAAAAGCAACATTCTCCCTGCCTTCTTCACCGAGTAAAGCTTTTGCACCATTTGAATTTTTATCATTATGAGTTACACTGTCAGTCAAAACAAAAGTATCTAAAAATTAAAAACATACTTCTTTTAAAAAAAACTCAAACTGCATGGTATTAGATAAAACAGAAAGTAGAAGTAACCACTTTCTGTTTCTAAACAAAATACAAAGATGTGACTTTCAATGCAAAGATGAGTTGCCTAACAACTTTTCAAGAACTAAAAAATGAAAAATATTTCTAAAACCTTAACATGACAATATGATCAAATCAACTTATTTTCACCTGCATTTATTGTATATACATGTAACAATTTAGAATTTATTTGTTAATTTTTTTTTGAGATGGAGTCTTGCTCTGCTGCCAGGCTGGAGTGCAGTGGTGCTATCTTGGCTCACTGCAACCTCTGCCTCCTTGGTTCAAGCGATTCTCCTGCCTCAGTCTCTCAAGTAGCTGGGACTACAGGCGTGCGCCACCACGCCCAGCTAATTTTTTTTATTTTTAGTAGAGATGGGGTTTCACCATGTTCGCCAGGATGGTCTCAATCTCTTGACCTCGTGATCTGCCCGCCTCAGCCTCCCAAAGTGCTGAGATTACAGGCGTGAGCCACTGTGCCCAGCCCGAACATTTTAAATATTTTATTTTTATGCAACAAATTCTGGAATGAAGACTCACTGTTATAATAAGCTTTTTGGTTCAGTCAATGAAACTGGCATCAAGCTGTTGAATGCATAGTAATGTATAGATATGAATGCATGTTTATTAATACTCTGCTTTTCCATTCCTCTCAGAGGTAGCTAGCTGAGTTTGTGTTCTTCTACATTCTGTCTACAGAATAATGGATACTGTTGTTTTCATGAAGGTGACATTTGCTACAAAATTCCAAAGATATTGAGAAAATGTTCTAGCACAGAAGAAAATTTGGAGGTGGGAAAGCAGGTGCCCTGAAAGTAAGATGCAGATACATCTGCTCTGTGTCCCTCTATTTAAGAGTATTCTGCATTTAGTGGGGACCAAACATACATTTGTTGAATTAAGGAATGAATAGCAATTTTCTGCTCCCTAAGGAAGGTCTTGCCAGAGTAAACCTGCACCACAGGGAAACTTCTCCCCATCTTCCCCCATGCTTTTCCCCTTAGAGAGGGATGTCAGGAGCTATGACATTGTACCGCAGAACTGCTGAAGGGATATGAAGAAAAAGAAAAGTAAAGAGGACTCCATTAGAGCCTTTAGCTCCCCAGATCCAACATAAGTAAAACTCGCTGCAGCCAACATAAAACCTTAATCTGAAACTGTTCACCTCTGTGAACCAGCACTCAACACAGACACTACTAGTGTACGATAGGTACCGTAGAAATATTAGGTGAACAACTCAATGAATAAGCACCCTAGGCTAAAACATAAGACACAGGAACATTCTGGGCCAAGAGTCTCACCCTGAGACTCAAAGGCACTTTACCTTAGAAAACGACTGTCTTTTGCCATCATCGGCCCTTTCACTGTGGGGCTCTGTTTAATAGTGGTGAGTATAGGGAGATTGAGGGGCTTGATTTATTCCATCTGCTTAAGCAAAGCAGCAGCTGGTATCAAGAAAACTCTGGGCCTTCCTCTAAGAATCTTGAAGATCCTGCGAGGAAAGGCATGGTTTTAAACGCCAAATAATGACAGAGCTGATGATTAAAATAGATGGGCCCATCTGCCTCTGAGATGACATATTAACACCCTATCGTGGTGGGAATAATTCAAAGAAGCAAACAGGCCCATGTTGGTTCACTAAAATCATTTTCCCCTCGTAATCAACTCATTTCACTATCATGCTGTCTGCAAAGGGCAAAGACTTCAGATGTGAGGTTAGAAACACAAACAGGCCCACACACGCACACACACACAACACACACAGCATGGACTTACACTTTGGTTTGAAAGACTGAAGGGTCTGATTCCAGTACAAGTTTAAACCGATGAGAAAGAAGAGCCAACGACTGCATCACGAGGTCTCCAGCAGAAACAGGCCTTACAGTTAAACTTCCGCTCTCCCCAACTCCATCTCTACAGCTCACTCCACCCAAGTTATCTTCTCATGTTTCTCTCATTCAAAAGTCACAAAAATCTAAGGAGACATGGAATCCCCTGAATTCCCATTTCCGCTGGAGGCTAGAACCTCCAAGGGAGATGAGATAGCAACTGCCAGAAAGCTGCCCCAAGTCCTGGTGGGACAGTGTTATCATCACACAAACTGTTTAGCTGTGGTGTCAGATTCCTCAGTTATTGGGTCAAAAAGGCAGAAAGATTATCACCCTATGTGCAGAAAGACTGACAGGTGTGCCACAGAAAGTGTCAAAATGAGAGAGAAACAGACCTTCAACTCTCTCTTCTTGGCTACTATATTCACTTTTGTTAAGCCTTTTTCTTCTTTTTTGAGATGGAGTTTCGCTCTTCTTACCCAGGTTGGAGTGCAATGGCGCGATCTTGGCTCACCGCAACCTCTGCCTCCTGGGTTCAAGCAATTCTCCTGCCTCAGCCTCCTGAGTAGCTGGGACTACAGGCGTGCGCCACCATGTCCAGCTAATTTTTTTTGTATTTTTAGTAGAGACGGGGTTTCACCATGTTGACCAGGATGGTCTCGATCTCTTGACCTCGTGATCCACCCGCCTCGGCCTCCCAAAGTGCTGAAATTATAGGCGTGAGCCACCACGCCCGGTCTGTTAAGCCTTTTTTTTTAATGGAAATGTTCACAAATGCATATAAGGTGAAAATAGTGTAACAAACCTCTTTTACTCACCTTCCACATTATCAACATTCTGCCAATCTGATTTTATCTATACATCCCAACTCTTTTGCTTCAGTATTTTTAAACTAAATCCCAAACATCATATCATTTTACCTGTAAATATTTCAGTATGCGTCTCTATTAAGGGCATTTAAAAATATGATTACATAATTTTCACAAAGAACAAAATCACTAATAATTCCTTAGAATCTGGTATCAGTCTATGTTCAATTTTGTCCTACTGTCTCAAAACTGACTTTTTCAGTTTATTTATTCAAAACAGGATCCACGCCCCAAAATCCACATGTGGTTCACACTCTGAAATCTATAACCATTCTTGTGAGGGTCTCTCTTATAGTCATCACATCCACTTAAACAAGCTCTGATTTTATATGCTGCCGTTTCAGCCAAAAGCACAGAGTAGAAACATCAGTGTCTTCCTATTGCTAACAGAAAACACCATCTTCACAGGGATCGGACACGTGTCCCTTACATCACCAGGACAATTCTCATTCCTCAAGGAAAGCAATGATGGAAGCTCCACTGTAAAAATGCTCCAGACAGGAGTTTTATT
Organism: Cacajao melanocephalus; assembly: GCA_963573385.1. Classification (NCBI taxonomy): domain Eukaryota; kingdom Metazoa; phylum Chordata; class Mammalia; order Primates; family Pitheciidae; genus Cacajao; species Cacajao melanocephalus. The sequence continues at coordinate 94,351 of CAUYLG010037127.1, read as the reverse complement.
TCAGGGGCAATGTCTCAACTGTGATCCAATTCAACACTGAAAAGGGCCATAAATTCTATCTTGTTAATTCATTTCATACTAACAGGAGACTGCCAGAGCAGCAAAATAAATAACACAGATTTACCTGTAAGTGATTTTGAAAGACTATGTATTCTAATTCATATATTTTCCTAACAAAGGCCAGCCACTGATTTTAAAAACAAACAAGAAAAAACACAGTTGTATATTCTCACATGGTGAATAAAAATAAAATACAGTTTTAAAAAATTCAAGCTTCAGAATCCATGGTAAGGGATAGGTGAGAACAAGTATTGACAAAAAATGAGTTTCACAAGTAACCCAGGTCAGTCACACTGTAGGACCTAAGCCTCTTTTTCTAAGGATCTAATCCTCTCATCACATCTGCCGATCGTTAGTAAAACTAAGTATATTTGAGTTCCATCCTTTTCTTCTTTTTCTGCCTAACCCCAGTAAGAGCCCAATGGCTACACTGTAGACGGCTAAGAGCAGAAGGGCAAGAAGGCACTCAGAGAATTCAGAACATGGAGGAGAACCAGTTTTTGAGTCAAGAGGCTGTGTGCAGGCTACACACTCCCAGGGTACAGAACCTCTTGCACACAATGTTCTCAGCAGTCATTCTCATGTTTGGACATACATATTTCTCTCTCCAGGCCATTCCGTCTTGTGATTTGCAGACATGCATATTGGTCTCCTGTGCATCTCCCTTTGGAAGCCCTTGCAAGCATCTCTAGCTCAACACATTCGGAATATTCAGCATCTTTCCCGGGAAGTATTTCCTCCCACCTTCCAAACAGTCTCAAAGTCAGAAAGCAGGGAGTCCCTCTGAGCTTTTCCATAAAACTCTCCTTATCCTTCATCATCTTCTCAACCTCCCATTCCCATGAAAACCTTTCAAGACCTAAGCTGTAGTCCATTCTCATACTGCTATGAAGAAATACCTGAGACTGGGTAATTCATAAAGAAAAAGAGGTTTAATGGACTCAGTTTCACATGGCTGGGGAGGCCTCACGATCATGGCAGAAGGCAAAGGAAGAGCAAAAGCAACATCTTACATGGCAGCAGGCAAGAGAGCATGTGCAAAGGAACCGCCCTTTATAAAACCCTCAGATCTCGTGAGACTTCACTGTCACAGGAACAGCATGAGAAAACCCCGCCCCCATGATTCAACTACCTCCCACTGGGTCCCTCCCATGACACACAGGGATTATGGGAGCTACAATTCAAGATGAGATTTGGGTGGGGACATAGCCAAACCATATCATAAGTCATGTCAACTCTGCCTATCTCTTCTACCTAATCTCTGCCTGCTCTGCCTTTGTTCCCAACTATCCTCACTTGCACAGCAAAGTCTGCCAACTACCAGTCTACTGACCTGATCCCTGCTTCCAGTCTTGTCCCTCTAAACCACAACACACTGTCACATGGCTGCCATGGAGCTCTTTCTAAAGGGTAACTGGTCGCTGCATATCTCTGCTGAAATTCTTACCACAGTTCCTGATTTGTGGGCGGTAGGGGGAAAGCCCAAGCTCCTCATCAAGACACAGAGACGCTTTAAGCTCTGGTTCCTGCCCACCTCTGCGTATCTTCTCTCTATTTCAATCATACAAACAATTACTCTCCAACAAATTTGCAAGCACTTGGCCATGCTGGTCCCTCCACCTGAGATGAGCCTCCTTGCCTCTAGGGAAGGAAGACACCACATATCTTATACAGGACAACCACAAGACCAAGTCCTTGACAGGGTCCTCCCCAGCCCTCTTCAGCATGCTGTGTGCCATTCCAACCCAGTGTTCATCCTGATGCCCAGTGATTGTTTCCGGGCTGAGTGCCCCCCTAATCTGCGGGGGCCGCACCCTCCCAGTCATCCAGGCTCAACTCCACATTGTTGACTTTCATTCTTGGGTTACTCACAGAGTAAGACTGAATCTTATCTCTGTAGCCTCGACACCATCCTGGCACTTGATATATGAACAATAAATGTGCACCAAGTGAAAAGTTGTCTTTGTGAACCACTGCCCTCAGAATCCTTCACAACTCATACCCTCCTTGCTCATCTTCAGTATCTTTCTCCCTCTCCACACTGAGCTTCTGAATAGACACAGGTCTCCACTGACCTCAGAAGCCTCTGCACATCCCAAACTATGTGTGTCCTCCTGCCCTTTACAACCAAACTTTGAAAAGTCACCCACTTGCACTTCTTCATCATCCCTTCACTCATTAATTCCAACTGTCCAGCTTTTTCTTTTACTGTGAAAACCAAGCTAAATCCAGTGTCCTTTTGTAAGTTCTCATTTTCCTTCACTTCTCCGCAGCATTCAGAACTGCTGACCACCTCGCCCTTCCTAGTGCCTGGGACACCACTTTCTTTTCCTCCTCCCATAGTTCTGTGCATCCTCCACTTGTTCCTGTAACTGTTCCCCCAGTACTCCCCAGGGCTCCTTTGTTCTCTCTGTAATGTCCTCTGTGGCCATCTCATCTTATCACATGGCTTCCACAATCACCTCCATCAAGAAAACTCCTCATTATAGCTCTCTCCTCAGTCACAGTCTCCCTGGAGCTAAACATTTTCATCCACCCACTAGACACTTTCAAATGGAAATCCCAATAGAACTTCGAACTCAAATGCATCCTAACGAACTCCTGATCTTCTCTCCAAAACAGGACCCTTCCAGTTCCCACCAGTTTCAGAAAAGGTACTACAATCCTCCTATCCGTACATCCTCAAACCCTCCCGGTTGTCTTTCCCCCTTCTGTGGTTTTGCCTCCCATGTCCAATCACTTACTAGGCTCTGTCAAGTCTAGCACTTCAATATCACTTGTCCCCTGTCCTATGCCTCTGCCACAGTTCTAGTTCAGACCCCCATCACCTCAGGCCTAGATGTCTTTAACAGCTTCCATGAGCCCGACCTCCTTCAGGCTGTCCTCTACTACCCACTCCTGAGCCAACTTCTACAACTGCTTCTCTACTTACAGGGTACCTGTCACGGGCTCCTGACAGCTCACAGGACCACATCCCAAGCCCACGGCTTAAGATCTAAGGTTTTCACATTCTGGACCCAATCCAGCTTTACACCCTCACTTCCTACTGCATTTTTTCATGTAAGCTTTATTCTAGCCCAGTTCTCAAATATGCCTGATCATAAAATTGACCTAGGTCAGAAGTTAAACATGAAGATTTCTGAGTTCTACCCAACACTCACTAAGGCAAGACCTCCAGAGCGGTCTAAAGAACAATCTTCAATTCGCTGATTCAGTGATTTACAATTAGTCTCCCAGAATACTGATAGCCGCTCCTCAAATAAAACTGTGACACTGAAGGGGACAAAATGGAAGAAAAGAACACTCAAATCCCTATTATCATCAAAAACCTGTGCTGAATCTGCTAGCCACTCGTGTAGCTCTTTCTTTCATCACCAAACTTCCTCAGAAATCACATATGACCTTCCTATATACATAAATGTCTACCAAGATGAAGACCATGCTTTTATTTTCTTTTGTTAGAAGATAAACCCCCAATTATGTTGACAATGAAATAAGAAAATCAATTTAGAATCTGGGACTAAGGATCTTAAATCAATAGGTGTTATTTTCCCAAGAAAAATAACTGAAGCAGAAACCTTAATATCTATATGTTCACTGTGTTTTAAAAAGCATTAATTATGATATCTATTTAATTGCTAAACAAAGGGTTACGGTGTTCAGGTTCATGCAGTTTTTATATTTTCATACCACACACACAAATACATGTTTTTCTAATCTAACTGCATTACCCATTTAAGTTATATTGGTTGAGATTTTTTCAATTTGAAATTGATTCATGTTTATTATAGAAAATTAGGAAATAAAGACTAGAACAAGGATGTGATTAGAATCCTTCTACTGGTGACGGTATAGCACAGTGGTTACCAACAAAAGGGCGCCTGCATCAGATTTTGACACTGAGTTCCAACCTGACCACTTGCTAGTCATCATGACTTAACCACTACGTCTCAGTCTTTCCACCTGTATCACAGAGTGATAATACCAACCTCATCAGGTTATTATGCAGATAAATGAGATCATATGGGGGAAACAGTGAGTCCAGTACCCACAACTTAGTATGTGTTCAACAATTGATGATTTGTACTGAATTCTACCCTGGAAAACCAAAACCCGGCTGTGTCCTCAGCTTCAAAAACTCTCGGGGAATGAATCCCTGTGTTCTTCCTCCAAGTATGTGGAATTTAAAAACCTGCTGTGAAAGTATCTATTTTCTTAGAAATATGCAGCTAAATATAACTATTTTTGGATATCTGAGATCGTTATGTACACTGATGATAAGTGAATGGCCACAACAGGCCACAATTTTTCTCTAAGCTCTCCATACAGGAAGAAAGATGTAGCACTCAGGTTATAATGTTATAATGAGATTTAAAGTATTAATGACATAATGTCTGAGTTAAAGATAAACTTCCTTATGAGACATTTTCCATATTTATATTCTAAATTATACTCTTATAAATAGATAGGCTAAATCAATGAGCATAGCAGGAAAAAAAAAAAAAAACAACCTTGCAATAGGTATAACTGTGCCCAAAATACAATAAGCTATTAACTTACTTTTCTATGGCCCTTTCTTAACACATACTACTACAGGTTCTTGTCCTATTAAACTTGATTTCCTAGCACACCCCAGGGTTAAAGCTGACAAGTACCACCAAGTATTCCACTTTTACCAACACTCTGAAACAGCTTAGGCAATACACCACACTCGGAGATGACTTCTTTGAAAATGCCAGAGTTCTACTCTATCATGGCTGTTTTTAAGTAACTCAAATCCTTTAATATTTCAGACAGATGTGGTATGTAAAGTGCCCCTTCTGAAAATGCACAGTTGACTTTATTTGTTCATGTATCCATGGGATCTTTTTACCAACTCTTAGGCATCATCACATCTTTTTCATGGAGGAGCCCACATCATGTAGGCGCTACATGGCAGGACTTCATCTGACTTGCTCATCTCTGAATCCCCAGCACCTAGCTCACTAACTGGCACATTCCAGGTGTTCAATTGAGACTAGTGGAATGGCTGGACATGGTGGTTCATGCCTGTAATATCAGTGCTTTGGGAGAATGAGGCAGGAGAATCGCTTGAGGCCAGAAGGTTGAGACATGCCTGGGCAATATAGCCAGACCCCATCTACACACACACACACACACACACACACACACACACACACACAATTAGGGATGCATGAAGGTGCATGCCTGTAGTCCCAGCTACTCAGGAGGCTCAGGTGGGAGGATCCCTTGAGACCACTTCAAGCTTCAGTAAGCTATGATCATGCCACTGCATTCCAGCCTGGGTGACAGAGCAAAATCCTGTCTCTTAAAAAAAGACTGGTGGAATAAATGGATGCAACTGTTATATGCTTGAATTTATCCAAGTATGTCATGTGATTCTGTTACAGAATATTTGACTGAATCACAATCTATAAAGGAACTGAAGGTAAAAATATTTGGCATTTATTTATGGCATTTATTAAATTATTCCTGTGTGCCTTAATTTTACAAGAGCCATGCAAACAGGTATTACAGATAGAGTCTGTAAAATGGAATCGAAGAGCAGCTAAATTATTTTCTAGAAGCCTCATAGCAAATGAACACTAACCCCTTCTTAGAAATCATACGGGGAAAGTGAAACAACTGTGTAAAACAATACTAAGTAATCAGCAGGTTTATTCTTCTTGATTATTCTTCTTTAGTGAAATATCCAACCTGGAATAGTGCCTAGTTACTGCCTCACATATTGTAGGCACCTAATAGATATTTGAGGGTTTTTAAAATCAAGTGCACATACAATCATCAAAATAAGTATCTGATGCATGGGAAGGCGGGGGAGAAAGGATAACTGCAAGTGTCCATTTCCTCCTTCAAGGTCAGTACAATCATTTTATGCTAGCATCCTTTACCTCCCTCTAAAGGAAGATTAGACATCCATATCAAAAGATGGTTTTATACTTATTGCACTTTACCATATGCTACCCTGGCCAGCTTCTTACAGTAACTAAAGAACAGCCCCACTGCCTCCCAGATGCTGAATGTGATCAGTTAATGTACCACGTATGCCTGACTGAGACACTGTCAAGGGCACAACATCAGGTGCAACCCAATAGGCATCAGGGACACCCTACTGACAGGGGCTGTTTGTCCTGCCTCTCCCATACCTCCATCTGAATTGTGCTATTCCCTGCTTTTATTTTCTGCTCCCATTTTTGCCATCTGCAGCTGACTGTTGTCACTCAACTACCAAACCCTGGGGCTTCTTTCCTCCTTTCTTTTCTTGTCTCCTCTTCCTAACTTTATTACCTTTAAGTCATAAAGTGTATAAGATTGTGTCTTTCAAAATAATCACAAAAAGATATCCCATCTCACACTCTTCCAACAATGTATTAATATCATTGACACTCATACTACTGATGAGTAGAATCTATTGTTCCCTCCCCAGGTATCTGGGAAAGCCTGTAACGACAGCAGAAGTGGAGCTATGCAACTTCCAAGACTCAGTCACACTAGGCCATAGAGCATCACCTGGTCTCCTTGGGAAGCTCACTCTTGGAATCTAGTCACCACACTTAAGGAGGAGAGATCACATGGAGAGGTCAGGTGTAGGCGTCCAGCTGACATCTCAGTTGAGGTCCCAGCAAATAGCTGTCTACAACTGCCTCCAGCCATGTGAGTGGGCAAGCATTAAGAAGCCACCAGTCACTCACTGGTGCAACACCATGAGAGAACCCAGGCAAGGTCTGCCCAGCTCAGCCCAGTCAAGCTCCAGAACTAAGGGATATAATTAAAAAATGGCTGTTGCTGAGCTAAGCCACTAAGTGATGGGGTCATTCATTATACAGCAATAGGTAACGATCATAGTAACCTAATACATCAGAGAGTCTCTTAACATCTAGAGGGCGAAATCACCAATCCAAAGACAAAAGGCGTTGTTAGCTTGAAGAGTTAACTGCTTTGAGAGCTTTTTATTAATGTTTATTACCAAGTGGCTACTTTTACGATCCCAAGAAGAGTCCTATGGCTTCGTTCCCTAACTACTTCTAGGAAGAGAAAGCTATTCTGAAAACCTGGGTAATCCTGACATTTAATTACCAGAAAGCTTAACTTTTACCACAGTATTTGTCAGTAACTTCAGCTGTACCTATAAGGCACTAATCTTCCGACGATGTAAGTTAAACATACATGTTTTTCAGTTTGTGACAATTCATACAATTCTTAACACCAGTCTATAGAAAATTAATATAATTCAACTTACACAAAATCTTGTCAGTTTCACTGAATTGAGAATACCAGGTTGAAACTGACCTTCACAATTTCTTCATGTCACAATAACTTGGCAATGCCCAAATGCAGTGGCTAAAAAAGCATGTTTCTAGCAGCATAACAAAAATAAACCAAAAAAAACCCATAATAGGAGACCCATATTTCACTTCATAGCAACAATGTAATTTCAAAAGTTATGCCAGGCTTGCTACTGAGAAAACTCAAGAGACAAGAGTCTCCATTGCTTTTGAAATGAAGACCCATCTGTCCAGCCTATTTCAAGTGGAAAAATTTGAAAGTCAAAGGGCCAAAGACAGGCCACATGAGAAAAAAAAAGAAAAAAGAAAAATGCCTGGGTATTTCTAAGACGGGCTAACAAGTAACCGAAAAGTCAATAGCAGGCAGTGCCATGAATCAATTTTTCATACAGTTTATCATGACTAATTACAAGGTTGCTGACTATTTCAAGGTTTCTACTGCACCCACAACTGGGAAACCTGAAAATCATTACAGCAGAAAGGCTCAAGACCAAAGGAAAGCCAACCAATGTGAAAATGATTGAGAGTCACACTAGAAAAAAAAAAAAAGCAAGCGTCCTGCCAGCCTTTGTAACTGTGCTGCTAGGGGAGAGCATACAGATTTAGACTGCAGGGGATCTGGGTTCTAGTTTAGCCAAAGATAACCACATGATCAGGATACATCATTTTACATCTCTGAGCCTCAGTGTGTGGGTGTGTCTGTGTGTGGGTGTGTCTGTGTGTGGGTGTGTCTCTCTCTACAACATGATCAGGATACATCATTTTACATCTCTATTTCTGTATGTCTGTGCACGCATGTGTATATATGTGTGTGCACGCGTGTGCACGTATGTGTTTGTGTGTATGTGTATATGTTTGTGTGTGTGTCTCTCACACACAAGAGTGAGTGTGTCTCTACTACATGATCAGAATACATCATTTTACCTCTCTAAGCCTCAGTCTGTCTGTCTCTTTCTCTCTTTCAACCACATGATCAGGATACATCATTTTACCTCTGTGAGCTCCCCCCTGCTCCAGCGCTGACCAACAATGAGGCCTGGGCTATGTCGCCCAGGCTAGTTTTGAACTCCTGGGCTTAAGTGATCCTCCCCACACATCCTCCCAAAATGTGGGGATTACAGGTGTCAGCCACTTCACTCAGCCTCTTCATTTGTGTAAATAAACTAAAGAGCTTCCACAGCAAAAGAAACTATCATCAAAGTGAACAGGCAACCTACAGAATGGGAGAATTTTTACAACCTATCCATCTGACAAAGGGCTAATATCCAGAATGTACAAAAAACTTAAGTTTACAAGAAAATAACAGACAACCCCATTAAAAAGGGGGTGAAGTATATGAACAGACACTTCTCAAAAGAAGACATTTATGTGGCCAACAAACATGAAAAAGCTCATCATAATGGGTCATTAGAGAAATGCAAATAAAAACTACAATGAGATACCATCTCACGCCAGTTAGAATGGCAATCATTAAAAAGTCAGAAAACAACAGATGCTGAAAAAGATGTGGAGAAATAGGAATGCTTTTACACTCTTGGTAGGAGTATAAATTAGTTCAACCATTTGGAAAACAGTGTGGTGATTCTTCAAGGATCTAGAACCAGAAATATTTGACCCAGCAATCGCATTACTGGGTATATACCCAAAGGATTATAAATCATTCTACTATAAAGACACATGCACATGTATGTTTATTGCAGCACTATTCACAATAGCAAAGACTTGGAACCAACTCAAATGCCCATCAATGATAGACTAGATTTTTTAAAATGTGGCACATAGATACCATGGAATACTATGTAGCCATAAAAAGGAATGAATTCATATCTTTTGCAGGGACATGGATGAAGGTGGAAACCATCATTCTCAGCAAACTAACACAGGAACAAAAAACCAAACACCACATGTTCTCACTCATAAGTGAGAGTTGAACAAAGAGAACACATGGAGACAGGGATGGGAACATCACACACCAGGGCCTGCTGGGGAATGGAGGGCAAGGGGAGGGATAGCATTAGGTGAAATACCTAATATAGATGACAGGTTGATGGTTGCAGCAAACCACCATAGCATATGTATACCCATGTAACAAACCTGCACATTCTGCACATGTATCCCAGAACTTAAACTATAATTTAAAAAAAGAGAGAGAGAAAGGAAAAGCCTACATTTATTGAAAGCTTACTTGGTATACTACTTACTGCACTACACTGAGAACTGTGCTATGTTTTTAAAAAATATATACATCGGCTAGGCACGGGGGCTTACTCCTGTAATCCCAGCATTTTGGGAGGCCAAGACAGATGCATCACTTGAAGCCAGGAGTTTGAGACCAGTCTGGCCAACATGGCAAAACCCCATCTCTAATAAACATATAAAAATTAGCCAGGCATGGTGGCGTGCACCTATTGTCCCAGGTACTCTGGAAACTGAGGCACAATAATCGCTTGAAACTGTGAGGCAGAGGCTGCAGGGAGCCCAGATTATGCCACTGCACTCCAGCCTGGGCAACGAAGCAAGACTCGGTATCAAAAAGTAAAGTTAAGGCCGGGTGCAGTGGCATGCGCCTGTAATCCCAGCAATTTGGGAGGCCGAGGCGGGCAGATTACAAGGTCAAGAGATCGAAACCATCCTCGTCAACATGGTGAAACCCCCTCTCTACTAAAACATACAAAAATCAGCTGGGCATGGTGTCGTGTGCCTGTAGTCCCAGCTACTGGGGAGGCTAAGGCAGTAGAATTGATTGAACCCGGGAGGCGGAGTTGCAGTGAGCCGAGATTGTGCCACTGCACTCTAGCCTGGAGCCTGGTGACAGAACAAGACTCTGTCTCAAAAATAAATAAATAAATAAATAAAAATTAAAAATAAAGTTGAATAAAATATATACATTTTTATTGAGATATAATCCACCATAAAATTCAACTATGTAAAGTGTGAATATCAAGTTTTTAGTATATTCACAGAACCGTGCAACCATAACCACAATTTTAGAAAATTGTTGTCACCCTAAAAAGAAAATCCTATGCCCATTGGCAGTTATTCCTCAATTTCCCCCTACCCACCAGCCCCAGCCCTAGGCAACCACTAATCTACTTCTGTCTCTATGGTTTTGCCTGTTTTGCGTATTTCATATAAATGGCATCATCCGGTATGGATCTTTCTTTCTATTCATTAGCTGATGACAGTTGCGTTGTTTCCACTTTGGGCTACTGTGGATAATACTGCCATGAACATTCATGTACACCTTTTTTTTTTTTATGAACATACCTTCTCATTTCTTTTCCATTTGTATCTAGAAGTGGAATTTCTGGGCCATATGCTAACCTGAGGAAATGCCAGAGTGTTTTCCAAAGCGGCTGCGACACTTTACACTCCCGCCAGCAAGGGAGGGTTCCAATTTCGCCACATCCTTGGCAACACTCACTGTTGTCTATCTTTTTTATTATGGCCATCTCGTGGGTGTGAGGTCATATCTTGTGATTTTCATTTGCATTTCCCTCCCTTGCATTATCTTATTTAATCTCAAAAACAAGCTTATGAGGTAAAAACCAATCGGTATTCCTGTTTGGTATACAAGGAAACTAGATTGGAAAGGTTCGGTGACTGATTAAAGATCAGTCATATGCAGATTCTATACTCTCCAGAGCCCATTTCAATGCAGAACTACAAGGTCTCACATAATTCTGAGAAGGCTGTGCAGGCCAGCGCTTGAGATTCTTCCAGCTATGACATCTGGGACCATGAATTTATACTGTTTAAAAAACCTCTTCTCTGGGTGCATTTTCTCTTTGGCCTCAATATGAGGACCATTTGGACTCCTTCTGTGTAGGAGGTTTATGTTCCAATCATAGGGATGATGAGGCTATATCCCCGTCACACTGGATCAGGGTCAAATCTGAGGTCTACCTTGAGCTAGTACATTGAACTTAATATTTTGGCTGCACCAGACAAAATCACCCATATTCAACCATTCCGGACTGCTGATGATGACAATTTCACGTTTCATGTGTATTTTTGTAAACTAATCTCACTCTTGGCTTTCTATTTACTTTCTTATCCTTATGTTCCTTTACCTTCTTTTTCGCATTTATCAAAGAAATTTTACCCAGCTACACTGTTTGCATCTTTGTAAGCCATCTCAAATCTTTTCTGAAATGGAGTAGTAAAGAAATAAACACATCAAAATGTTTTCAAGTAGGCTTCAAAATAGCCCACAGCTGCAGGCCCTTTCATTAGACCGTGTACTTTCCTAAACAAACTATTCTCCAAGAAACAGAAAACACTGCCCTTCTTTGTACCTTAGTAGGAGGGAAAATTCTTTTATAATATTCTATATTAGACAAGTGTTCCAAAATAATTTGGGGAAAGAGAAAGATAGTTAGTGCCCAGCAGGATCAAGGAAGAAAGCAATGATTCTTTGCACATTCATGAATACATGCAAAGGTTATTTCTCTTAGACTATCTAACATTTTTTTCTTGTATATATGTGTAAGATTTCTCAACACTTTTTGATGGCTGAGCGGTAGTACTGGAGGCCATGAATACCAATTTGAATTTGACAGCTTCCCAAGAAAAAGGCTTATTGTTTCTGTAAATTTTCTTCTTTCATAATTACTTATTTAGATCTCACAATGTGTGTATCTATACTTTAAACCAGTTCTTTCATTTCTAAGACTTTAACTTATCTAAGGAGTAAGGCACTAATGCCAAAAGTTATATTCACCCAGACAGAAAACTATAAACCACAAATGTCAATCAGTTCAGCACTGGTTACATAAACTATGGTATGTGCAAACAGCTACCATATAGCCATTAAGAATTATATAAAACCATACCAGTTGACATGGAAAAAGGTCTAAGAAAAGCAAGGTACCCAATAGTCAGAATAGTATGAGGTCATGTGTAAAACTGTGCACACCTGTCTGGGGATATGTATGTACATATATTCATAAAGAGATGACTGAAAGGATGTATAACAAAACAAGAAGAGTAATTATTCCTTTATGGTAGTATTTGGGGAAATGTTTAAATATCTGAGCACTTTTATTTACCAATTGATTTTTTTCTCCTAATAACTATGTATTATTTTTACCAGAAGAATAAATCTATCTTCTTCTAATGATTAAGAAGAAAATCCCACAACATGCAAAGCACTGGCCTAGTCATCAAGCGGAAACTCAAAATGAGAAAAAGACACTGCCAAAGAAACCATTATTGCAAGTAGCATGAGATTGTCAGAATGAGTACAGTGTGAACACACCACAAAAATTCAGAAATAAAAAGCAACAGGAACTGTGAAGATGTGAGTCCTTAAGAGGAGTTAGGTTACACATGTGTCTGTATGAGGATGTGTTCACCTGCACGTGCTTAGAGATGGGTAGGATTGAAGGAACAGAATGGAATGGAAGAAAGTAATATTTCGGAAAATGAGTGCGGGGTAAAAAATCTACATTATGTTTTCCAGGGCCACTAACTAGGGTTTCATTGTAGCTGAAGCTTACCATTCTGATTGGTGAGTAGTAAGAGATTAGGATTTTAAAAACCATGACATCCTAAAAGACAATCTGGCAGTATCTACCCAATTTACAAATGTATATACTCTTTGACCTTGCATTTCCAGTTTATTTATCCTACAGAAAAAAAGCTAAACACATGTTAAATGACACATACACAAGAACAATTAATGAAGCAATGTTTATAATTGCAAACATTTGGAAACACCCAGATGTCCAACAAGAAGGGACAGATTAAATAAATTATAGTATATCCTACCCAGTAGTACATTAGGTAATAACAAAAGGAATGAGGAAACCACGGGCAGATGTGGAAATACAATCAGTGAAAAAAAAAAGCAAGACAAAGAACTGCATAACACATTACCTTTTGGAATTCAAAGGAACAAATACTAAGACTGTGTGTTCAAATTTGAGCAGATAAACAACATGTGAAGAACAATTTCAAAAAGGTGATCCTGACAGTGGTTAGGCAGGTTGAATTTTCAAAGCACTTCTTTTTTTATAACCACTAGTTTTCGCCTGAAAGTTTGAGAATGAAAGAGAAATCAGTCCACCTTACTCAGTCTGATGAACTTCACAGCTTCTCCACACTCTCCTCCAACCTAATCACTGGGAACAAAACAAGGCCTGTGCTCTCTTAGGGACAAAATAACTCAATGATCAACACACTGAGAATGAGCTCCAGACCATGCAGGTAACTGAAAATCATTTGATAAAACAACGAAGTCTGTAGATCAGGCACAATCTGAAAGGCAGACTCCCTTGTTTCAGGGGACCCACTTCAGAAAATTCCCACAGTGTGATGTTATCTAATTGGCATAGGAAGAAAGGGTCTTGTGAAAGGGAGCCTGAGCTTGAAAGTCAATTTCAAATGCAAGCTCAGGTGGACAAGGTGCAGCTGTAAACCCTGGAAAATTAAAGGGAAAATGTTAAATAAGCAAACACCATTTCTTAAAGAAGCTCATATCCATAGGAAATACCAATCGTGTCTTTTAGAAGGATTGCACGGACATTCAATTGAGACTTTTAAAGCCAGAGTTTCAGGATTAATAACCATTAAGGGCAAGACCTTGTATGAGAAACGACTCCAATTCTGGGAGAAATGAAATTGGCTGTGCCCTACTGAAGGGCTATATTTATTCCAGAACCTCACTTTAGCACTGAAATTCAAGACAAGAACTCTGTGTTCCTTAAAGAACAATGAGGGCTTCATTTAGGGCAGGCTTACCTTGCAGTCCTAGTTGCACAAACCCTGAGAACAGGAATACATCATGCCTCTGATATATTTTTAAAGTAAAGACACTCGGTCAGGAGGCAAGATTGCATAACACTTAAAAACACTAGCTTTGGAGTCAGACTGCCTCTGTACGAATCCCTGCTTTAACACTTACTAGATGTGAGCCTCTGGATAAATTACTTATATTTTATGCACCTCAGTTTTCTCATCTGCAATATGGAGATATAAAAGTACCTGCCTTATAGGGATTCTGTGATGATCCAATGAGAAAATATCAATCAAGCACTTAGTACAATCTTTGACTTACTTTAAACTCAGTAATTATTGTTACTAGTCATGTTACTGTTATGGTTATTATTAATACCTCTTCTATTGACTATATATACATATATTAAAACTAAAATTAAAAACTAAAATAAAAAAAATAATTTTATTAAAAATTAAATTTTAAAAATTAAATTTAATTTTAAAAATTAAATTAAAAATTTTAAAAATTAAAACTAAAATTAAAAAATATATATTTTGCATTAGACTAGTTACACATGGGGTAAAGTTTAAAATATAATCCAAGCTGGGCACAGTGGTTCATGCTTAAAATCCCAGCACTTTGAGAGGCCGAGGCAGGAGGATCGCTTGAGTTCAGCAGTTGGAGACCATCCTGGGCAACATGGAGAAACCCCGTCTCTGCAAAATGTACCGAAATATTAGCTGGGCATGGTGACTCGCATCTGTAGTCTCAGCTACTCTGGAGGCTGAGGTGAAAGGATGGTTTGAGCCCAGGAAGTCAAGGCTGTGGAAAGCCATGTTCACACCATTACGCTCCAGCCTGGGTTACAAAGTGAGACCATGTCTCGAAAAAAAACCATTCATATATACACACATATATGTATAAAACACAATATGTATGCATGCGTATACGTATATATAGTATGTATATATAATCTAGAACTACATGAAATACATGATAATATAAAACTCATTCAAGCAAAACTTGTTCATCAAAAAATGTTTTGGAGATTGCTATTTTTATAACAGGCTAGTCACCTGGAGAAGGGTAGTTGCTCTATATCACAGAATTTTACATTTAAAAAATCATTTCAGCTGGGTTATTTTACTACAAACATCTACTTAGCATTAATGGCACTGCTTACAAAATACTTCCTGCTTTTAAAATAATCATTAGTTAACTTGATAGCTATTAAACTGAAAGTCAGAGCGTGACTGCAATTTTATTCTCAGGTATTATTCTCAAATATTCTAAGCTTTGCTTTCTTCTGATTGTAATTGCCATATGAATGACTTCACAACATGATGAATAGGTCTTATAAAAACCCTTTAGTCTTGAATTAGAGGGCTTTTCCGTAATATACCTTGATTCAGGGCAATATTTTGAAAGGTTTGGGAATCTGGAGTTTCCCAGAAGGATATCTAACCTCACTTGTCATGTGTCTTCTTGAAAGAAGAAAATACTCGTTCTAAAAGACATTAGGATAATTATATGTAGTGCATGGCAAGCACCATTTCTGTTTGTCAGCCTCTGTAAAACACTTAATATGGAATTAGCTCAAATATCTCTTATCAAGGAGTTGCCATCAAATAAAGGAAGTCTGGACTGACTCACTACTTGACCTTAAAAATGTCATTTCACACTATTTAACTTTGTTAAGACACAGACCACCTCACAAATAGCCAGCCTTTTCTCTGCTTCATGGGTACACTGAAGAGTAAAATGAAAATGCATGGGAATATAGCCCAAACTTTGGGACATTATTGGAAAATTTCCTCATTCTCACATTCCCCATTAATTCACTAAGTGGTAACAGCTACTGTAACACTGCTCATAGTGACTGTGTCCTCTGACAACACACGTGAAAAATGTTTATACCGTCCTCAGCTTTGGGTAAAGAGCTCAAGAATCACTCACTTTATATAGACACTTGGTTTTGAATTACTAATGACATTATCAAGGAATCCAGTTAGTGATGCTCAATGTGTACAGTCAAATCATTTCCGAGCCAACCAAATTTTAAATGTTCTCATCCTAATTCCAAAACAACTGTTTCAAAAACCCTGGCAAAATCCTACTAACTACAGAATATGCATCACATTTTAAATTATACACTGGAACAACAAGCTTTCTAAAATTTTTTCTGGGGCTATTAAGCCTAAATCATAACTGCTAGAGTTAATCGTGACTGCCTCTACGTCAAGAGCACAGTTTGGGAGATGTCTTGACCCGACGGCATAAAGTCTTGTGACAAATTTTTGAAAAACTGCCTTTTTCCAGTGTTTTCTCACTGCAGGCAAGAAACAACATAGGCTGGGTGCAGCGATTGACGCCTGTAATCCCAGCACTTGGAGAGGCCAAGGTGGGATGATCACTTGAGCCCAGGAGTTCAAGACCAACCTGGGCAACACGGCAAAATGCTGTTTCTACAAAAAATACAAAAATTAGCTGGGTGTGGTGGAACGCACCTGTAGTCCTAGCTACTTGGGAGGCTGAGGTGGCAGGATTGCTTGAGGCTGGGAGGTCAAGAGTGCAATGAGCCATGATCGCATCACTGTACTCTAGCCTGGGTGACAGAGCAAGACCCTGTCTCAAAATTTAAAACAAGAAAAGAAAGGAATAAAAAAAAGAGACCATGGAGTACTTCTGCTAGTGTTCCAGAATTTCACAGACTGGGAGACTATAAAGGTCATTCCTCCCTCCAGTAGGCCTCTCCTTTGATCTGTCAAGACATAAGAAATCTGTACTAAACTCATTAATCCTTCTCAATGAATCAATAAGCATTATTCATGTATATTTCAATTCATTTTGCAAACACCTCATTTCTATCGTATTGTCAGTTTAGAAGTGCATTTTGCACAGGAACATTACTTTAAATTCCAAGGGAAGTACGAAGCATCATACATCATGCTTCAAGAAAAAGACTAATAAATTAACAAAAGCTAAACATACTGCACTGTAAATTTAGCGTATTAGGCACTAACTTAAGTCTTGTGAAGTGTCCCATTTAAGAATCAAAACAACTCAATGTGTAGGTACTGTTACCGCCCTACTTTTCAGTTGAGGAAACAGCTTTAAAGAGGTTAGGGTACCTCGCCCACTGTTAAACCTCTACTGAACAGAGTGTCATGACTGGAACCTCAGAAGTCTGACTCTTTTGTTGCGATGTAATATTCGATATATACAAACAATAGACATTTATATGTGTAAGTTATGAACTGGAATAATAATACCCAACTTAAAATATTGCCACATGACATGTGCCCCAGCCTCAGCCATTATCATGAATTTTGTGTTTATCATTTACCTGCTTTTAAAAAATACTATCTCAAATGTACATCCTTAAATATGACAACACTTACTGATTTCTTTGAATTTTACAAAAATGGTATCACTCTGACTATAGTCTTCTATAGTTTGCTCTTTTTCACTCAGTATTATGTTTCTGAAACTCATCTATGCTGTTCATTTCACTGCTGCATGATACTCTAATGTGTGGACAGACAGCATTTATTCATTCCCCTGTGTACATTTATCTGGGCTATTTTCTTGAGCTTATAATTACAAATATTGTTGTTTTGAAAATTCTTGCAAATACCTGCTGGCATGGTGTGCAAAAGTCTCTCTGGGTATGGAATTCTCGAATTGTAAAACTGTGGGGCTACAGGATATAGAAATACCTTTGGCAGGAAAGTGCCATATTCTTGTCCAAATTGGTTGGGCCAGTTTTGCCAGTTTTTACTACTACCAGCTGTTATAAGAGATGCAACAAGTCTACATCCTGACCAAAATATGGTATTACCAGGCCTCTCAATTTTTGCTGATCAATTGGGGTAAAATGGAACCTCATTGTTTTCTGATATAAATTTTCTTAAAGACTAATGATTCTGCACATCCTTTGATATAATCCTGAGCCATTTGTGTTTCTTCATCAGGAGAATACCTGTTTTTTGGGGTTTATCTTCATTTTTCTACTGATTTGAAGTTCTTTATTTTAGATGCCAATCATTTGTTGGCTGTATGTCTTAAAAATGTCTTTCCCAGCTTTAGGTTTGTCTTTCTATTACATTAACGGTGTCCTCTGATGAGCAGTTGTCCTTAATTTCAATGCAGTTCACTTTAACAGTCTTTTCTTTTATAGATAGACCTTTTGACTCTTTTATTTTTAAAAACCTGAGCTCCAAAACAACAGGTTTTCTTTAAACATTTTAAAGTTTTGCCTGTTACATTAAGTTTCTAATCTGTTAGGAGTGACATTATATGTAAGTATGGTGTGAGATTTAAATATTTATTTATTTATTTATTTACTTATGAAGACAACTTTCCCTCCTTGCTCTGTCACCCAGACTGCAGTGTAGTGGTGTGATCAGATCTTACTGTAACCTAAAACTCCTGGGCTCAAGCAATCTTCCAGCCTCAGCCTTCCAAGTAGCTAGGACCATAAGTACATGCCACCACGCCTGGCTAATTTTTTTTTTTTTGTAGAGACAGGGTCTCACTATGTTGCCCAGAGTAGTTTCAAACTCCTGGTCTGAAGTGATACTCCTGCCTCAGCCTCTCAAAGTGCAAGGACTACAGGCATAAGCCACTGTGTCTTGGCAATAATATAGATGTATATCTCACCCCAGAACTCTTCCTTAATAGAATAGTCCCTCTTTTCCACACAGATGTATAAGCTCCTTATAACACATCTCTGTCATACATCAAGTTTTCCTTATACCCGAAGGTCTGCTTCTGGCTTCTTTATTTTATTCCCTGTATTTGTCTATCCCTAATATTACAACGTCTCACTGGGCTACATTGTATATTCTTAAGCCTAAAATCTTCAAATAAATTTTAGAATCAGCTGAGTTTCTCAAAACTCTTTGTAGAAAGTCTGATTTGGAACAGTGTTTACTCTATCAATCAATTTGGGGATAAATGGCTTCCTTCCTACACTGAGTCTTCTTATCCATGAGCAAAGTTTTTCTGTTATTTATGTTTTCTTCAATGTCTTCCAATAAATTTTATACTTTTTCTACCTAAAATTCTTCTATACCTTTTGTTGGATTTACTTAATAAAATACTACAAATAATAACAACCTGGTCTCATAGGACTACTCATCTTTCTATTTTTTCACTTGTCTCAGTTTTGGTAAGTTGTGTTTTTGTTAAAATTTATCGATCTTGTCTAGACATTTGGCATAGAGTAATATATAGTTTATTATAGGGTTTTAAAATCTCTGTTGAAGCTATAATTTATTTGTAATATCCTTTTGGTTGTTGTTTCAAATTTCACTAATTTTTGTTCATACCTTTATCAACTTCCTTCCACTTTCTTCAGATTAACATTGTTTTTTTCTAATTCAAGTTAGATGTTTAGCTTGCTAATTTTCATTTTCTTTCTTCCTGAAAGTTCTTTTAATAACAGGCCCATTAAATATAAATTTTCTCAGTTTTGTTAATGTGAAAATGTCTTAGAATCCTCATTCGTGAAAATTTTAATTTTTTCCCAATACTTTGAAGATATCAAGTTACTTCTCTGTCTTCAGTTACTGGTTGTTGCTACTGAGATACCTGCTGCCATTCTAGTTATTATTTCCTGATAGGCGATCTGTTTTACTTCTCCAGCTGATTTTAGGATCTTCTCTTTATTTCTGTGCTGTTGATAAACTAACCCAACTTATTTTACTTCTCACATATATACAGTGAGGGGAAAAATACTCTAAAACAAGCAAAATTCATTCCAAAACAGCAATTTTCTCCTTACAAATTCAAAGAGAAGTTTTCAATATCAATTTGAATTCTATTTTCCAATTCCTCTGTACTTCCTAAGCCTCTTGGAAGCTTAAATGTGATATGCAATGTAACAGCTTTTGCTATTCTCAATTTCAACAGAAAAAATCTGCCCACCCTCCATCCAAATACTGATAAATTATAAAACCCTCACTGAAATGTTATTGGAGGAAGCTTGAAACACATCTGGCCCAACCTCCCCATAAGGACAAAATAAGTCCCATCATAGTCATTTACCTGACCTACAACTACTCAGCAACTATTTTGCCATACATAATGCTAAGCACTAAAGACTGAGGACCAATTAGGATGGTCCCTGCTCTTCAATTAACTTACAATCCATTAATTCTTATCATCTAGCTTCAGCTTAAGCAACATTTAAAGAAAAAAAAAAAAAAAGCACTGAACCAGGAGCAAAAAGTGGAAATCGACGTCTTAGTCACATGTTAAAAGCCCATTCAATCTCCACAGAAGTCAGTAATCTCCTCTCTACTCCAAGAGGACAGGTTCAGACCAGGGGTCTTCACACTGGACTCTTGGAACTCCCAAGCTTCCTCAAAAACCCCTGATATGGTTTGGCTCTGCAGCCTCACTCAAATCTCATCTTGAATTGTAATTCCCATGGGTCAGGGGAGGGACCTGGTGGAAGGGTGACTGGATCATGGGGGTGGTTTCCCCCATGCTGTTCTCACGATAGGAGTTCTCACAAGATCTAATTGTTTGATAAGTGTGTGGCTCTTCACCCTTCTCTCTCTCTCTCTTGCTGCCATGTAAGATGTGCCTTGCTCCCTCTTCACCTTCGACTATGATTGCAAGTTTCCTGAGGCCTCCCCAGCCATGTGGAACTGTGAATCAATTAAACCTCTTCTCTTTGTAAATCACCCAGTCTCAGGTAGTTCTTTATAGCAGTGTGAAAACAAACTAATACAACACCTATATTCAAAATTTTGAACCTCCAGTAAGATTTTTTTAATGGTTCACAGAATTTTAATACCAGCAGTTTAGACCACTGTTTTACAACCTTTGTCTACCTCATGGCACACATAGAAAATGATATTTATAAAGCATACTAGAATCAAATGATGAAGTAATTCACAGCAATAGGCCCCAGAATGTCATTCATCTCAGGCCTCATCCAGCTGCCCTGAGGGATGAGGGGATTGCTATCCTGGCTCAGCTATACCTACTCACCATCCATCAGTGTGCTCTGGCCACTGAGTGGGAAGCTCTGGTTCAAAGGACAAATAGGCTATCTTCCAGTTCTAGATATCCTTTATGACTGTAATTTCAGTTTATTTCATCTTTGGCCAGCTTCCCTAATTAGAAACTCTCCTATAAAATGACCCCTAAACTTTTTCCCAGCCCTCTTCTTCACTGTCTACATAGAAACTCTCCACACCATTCTATATCCATACCAGGATATGTCAAAGGCTCATTCACTCATCTTGCTTCCTCCACAAGCTAGAACATTATGCACCCCCCTCTACTCTGCATCAAAGAGAGGAGCACAAAGTCGATGGTAAATAAGTTCCAACATTAATAACGCTAGTAAAGTGAGCACACTGGAGACAGATATGCCCACTTCAATAATGAATATAGGACCTATCAAACAATACCAAGAGAGGCCATGGTTTAAGGAGATACTGCAGCTCTGTTTCACATGGTATAACCCAGCTAGGACACATGGAATACTAACAGATCAGACACATATTACCTGCAACAACTAGGAAGGGCTACTCCAGTGGCATTCAGAGTGAAAAAAGAGAATTATAAATGACAGTGAGGTGAGCCAGTGGGCAAAGAGAGGAAAGTAGCTTGTCAAATACAGGCATTTTTGTTACAGCTATATAATCATGCAGCAGGACTACCGTTCTTTTTCTATTTTTTTGTAAAGTGAACTTAGCAAGATGGCTTCCTCCCAAACCAGGAGACAAAACAAAGAGGCTGTCTCAATCACTTGCACCACTCTCGCCTGGCTTGCCTACTAAAAACGCAGCATCCTGAATCCTGTCCCCGGACCTACAAAATATGAGTACAGGGCCCAGGTATCTCACAGTAAGTTTCAGAACTACTGAACTAGGCATGAAGTTTCTGTCAGGAAAAAAGGAGCAGGCAAATATCTCTTGAGCAGGTAAAGAGAAAAACAGGAGAGACCCCATAGAAACAACATCATATCACAGAAAACTTCAGAGGAAGAGGAGCTGATCCAGATGCTATTTATTATGTTTACTTTGTTCAAACAAATGCATTCATTCTAACTGTTTAAAAAATACACTCAATGGGGAAACTTTCTAATTGCAACTTAAAAATTCGTCAGTAAATTAAGAAACCAGAAATCATACAATTAAAAGAAAAACAAATGGTAGAGTTCCAAGTAAGCTTCAGTAATTCAGAGTCCTTAAGGAAACTTCTAGGACTGTGTATGTTGGCAGATGAGCAAGAACAGTTTTATCTAAAGCACAAAGTTGTAGCTGCTGGGTGATTGTGCTCTACAGAGACAGGAAGGAAGAATGAAAAAGCAGGATGAAATTCACTAACCTTAGACAGTAATTTCCTTAAGAAAATAAAAGACAATTCTCACATGACATTTAAATACTTCCTTATGCTCGCCTGTATAATACACAATTCCTTCCTTACAAAATGTTCCCTGATGCACAATGAGGGAAGAGAGAAGAAGGCAAAAATGCATTTCTGGAATCTCTGTTATAATCTGCGTAAGCGTTTTATATAAATTGTCACATTTCAACTTCATAAAAACCCTTGGAGGTTGAGAAGATGGGGAAATCGAGGCTCAGAGAAGCCATGTGATTACATGAGGTTCAAAACCAGCCCAGGGCCAGTGAGGCTATAATCTCAAGGTTATATGTTCTTTTTAAAAACAATGCAATGATTCAGGAAAAAAGAAAAATAGGGTTCTCAACTCTAAAAGTTATGAATGTTTAAGATCAAAGGATTATGGAAACTGCCCTTCAGTGTAGACTCTGGTCATGACCAATGCCTGGGACCGCACGAATGGCTGGCATTGGACCTCATAACGAGCCATCGACAACCGGAAGCCAGGGGATGAAGAAAATGGCTTGGTCTTACTTTCAGGCAGGCAGCTGGTTTATCATTTGTTTGTTCTGGACAGAAGAGATTACAGTGACAGAGTAATGGGCAAAACATCTCTTAACGTTGCACACTCGGTCTGTGTCCAAGAACAGACTTCAGAACGAAAGGGCTTCCATACGTTTTACTACCAATGGCTTTCTCCTGACTGCCTTTAATGGCCCCAAGAGCTCAGGACCCTGGGCTGGGACCTACACAGTAGGCTCTATGTCAATTGGCTTGCAGTACCTGGTATAGTCTAATCTCTCCTAAAGTACTGAAAGTCTCAAGGTTGCAGAACCGCCAGAAGATCTGGAATTTTCTCTACAAAACAGCTAACTGCAGATCTAGGAAAAAAATGAAATAAAATAAATGTTCATGGGTAACATTTCAATGCCAAAAATAAATATTAAATACCATATGCTAGGCACTGAACTAAGCATATATACGCGTGCACGCATGTGCGTGGGTGTGTACGTAAGTAATATATTATGCCACCGATGAGGGACCTGAGACTCAGCCTGGGATTTGAAACAGAGTACCTCCCACTTTAAACATCTGTAAGGTGGTATGTGTCAATAATTATAAACCATATACTCTTTGACCAAGCAATCTTGTTCCTAGGAAATAGCCTAATAGAATAGGTAACATTTGTGCAATGATGCAAGTACAATGACGTTCATCCCAGTGTGGTTAGCAATTTTAAAATTGGCAACAATTTAGTATCTATCAAGAAAAAATTCATTCTTAATTATAGTCATTCCTGTAGAATTTCAGGCAGCCATTAAAAGTGATTATGCTAATCTGTGTTGACACAAAAGATGTCCAAAGATATTATATCTTAAATGAAAACGCAGGTAGATTGCAGAAAAGTAAATATGGCATGATTCCAATTTTGTTTTCTGGAAATGATTCTTTGAGCTGAAACTGAGGTCTGCCGAGGATGAAAAGAGCTGATACTTACAAAGAAAAGAACAGCATGGACAGGGGCTGGGGGCAAGTGGACAACAGAGCACTGAGGGTGGAGAATGCAAGACAAGGCTGGAGAGCAAGGGAGGGACTAGACCATGTCAAATACTGGAAGCCCAGTTAAAGATTCTAGTTTTGACCCAAGAAGAATAAGAAGCCACTGAACAGTCTCCATGTCACAGACAAGGCACTGGGGAGCTCAGCTGCCATTCAAGGTCACCCCATGAGGGGTAGCAGAGCCAGGGCTGGCTGGAATCTGTCTCCAGAGCCAAAGCTTGGTCTTAACCTTCAAGCACAGGCTTTATGGTACCAGCTTCCTGACCAAGAGCTACTTCTGGGCCTTTCTCTCTTTCATCTACATCCTACAGCTTTGTACAAAGTCACAGAGAAAGGCCACCCCTCATCCAAAACAACTCCAACTGGCCTTTTCAATCTGGGTTAAATGAAAGGCTACTGTCTGGATTTCCTAGCTCTATTATTGCTGTGAAAGTTGTACAATGGCTCCTCTATTGGCCGGGCACGGTGGCTCACACCTGTAATCCCAGCAATTTGGGAGGCCGAGGTGGGCAGATCACCTGAGGTCGGGAGTTCAAGACCAGCCTGACCAACATGGAGAAACCCCATCTCTACTAAAAATACAAAATTAGCCAGGCGTGGTGGTGCATGCCTGTAATCCCAGCTACTCAGGAGGCTGAGGCAGGAGAATTGCTTGAACCCTGGAGGCAGAGGTTGCAGTGAGCCAAGATCACACAATTGCACTCCAGCCCGGGCAACAAGAGTGAAACATCGTCTCAAAAAAAAAAAAAAAAGAAAGAAAGAGAGTTGTACAAGGGCTCCTTTATTTTGCATATGTCTATATGTCAAGAGCAAAAATAAAAGTGATTAGACATTCTTCTAAATCGGTATTTGAATATCTGAATGTGTCAGAAGTAATTCAATTGAAAGCTTAGAAAATCCTATATCAAAGTGCAACCTTAACTGAGACCCTTGAATTTTATTTTAAAACTACTGAATTTCAAAGTAAGAAAAAAAATTAAAAACAAGATATCTCTGGCCTTTTAAAATAAATAGAGCCCTGAATCTATGTTAAGTCCATCAAGTTTGATTAGCCTAAAACAGGCTGACCCCCACCTCTGACAATGACATCTCAAAACATATGTACCACACCCCCTGCTGGCCTCTCCACATTCCCTGTGATTGAATGACCCCAACATGAGGGGCCAGGGCAGAGGTGTAAACATTTTTCTTCCTCCCACAGATGATAGACTCCTTCCTCACCCCGTGATGCATAAAATTTCCATTACTTTCCATTTCCTTCACCTTCCCTACTCCAATACATCAATCTCATTTTAAAGACTTGCAGGATCACGATATAAAAAGTTTAAATTATTTCTCCTAAGTGACGAGATAAGTAACAGGTAATCCAAAAGAAGAGAGTACTAAAAACTAATTTACAGCTAGTTTGGGAATATCTTCCTAATTAAATGGAGCTTCAGGTAACAGGAAAACTTACACGCATCCTGGCTCAGAGAAGAAAATGATAACGGACAATATATCCCTAGCAGTAGGGACTACACTTTTGTTGTCAAATAATGCAAAGTGCATAATTCACAATTATTACCTAATAAAATCTAACCATTCTATTCTATGATAATGTGGCAAAGGTGAATCAAGTTCATGGCTTACCCAAGACTCTCAACAAGTTGGTGCTGACAAAGTTGATCTTAAATCTAGGGCTGGCTAAACCCTGAGTCCTGGACTTCAAATACAAGAATACAGCACCAGCTGAAAAATATCTTAACTACTCTTCTTTAAAACTAAAAGTAGATTTCCTCTACCTCCCCTTGCACTCTCACGCCAGCTCCTATAAAGGCTATCCTCATCACCATCTGGCTGGCTAAACTTCAATTTGAAAAACAGTTACTAATTGACCAAAATACTTTTTTGGGAAGTGGGGATACAGGGGGGAAAAGTACACCATGCATGCTCCACAAGAGTTCACAGCGGGCTACAGAAAGCTGAAGTATCAGAAAGTAAAATGTAAATGACACTAAGTGCAACAACAGTTAAATTAAGCTCAAGGAAAGGAGTAGTACAGAGGACAGACTAATGAAACTCCTGGGGTATGGGGAAGGTGGTATCAAAAAGCTTCATAGAAGAGCTGCTAGGCTGGGAGAGGTACAAGAGTAGGGAGAGTCCTTCTAAACAGAAGGACTGTACGTACCCGTTCATGGTGCATGTGGGGACTGCAGGAGTGTACTGGTAGAAACGTACAATGACGGAACACACCTAATTTGGTAAAGGTGTGTCGAAGGCCCGAGGTGGCCCATGGCTGAGAGAAAACCTGGAAACACAGATCATGGGACCCTGGAGTGATCCCTTCCCTCCAAGTGAAGTGGATTTCATAAGTGGTGGGAACTTGTATCTTATCCTATTATTGACAAGAAGCCATTGAGTTTTCAATCAGGGAGAAAAGACGGTACAACCATATCAGAGCTCTGACAAGATCAAAAAGGCATTTGCTGATAACATTTTATACTAGTTTTTCTGCAACTCTAGCCAAAGTCTTTTCCCTTTGGAAGAAAGGAAAGAAACAGTATGCTAAGATTAGAGGGAGCTGGATTAGATGCTGAACAAAGGCCACCTATCGTAGGGGCAGTTAGTACCTAGCAGGTTACCAGGATGCTCGGGGAGCACTGCGTTGACAGGTGGAGGAGGAGCAGGCAGTTGCGGGCTTCTCTCAGCACATATATGCCACTTCAGTTCCAGAAAAGCTAGCTCAGGCACACAAGCTTTTGGGAAATGTTAGCAAATTTCCCAAAGGCAAAAAGGAAGCACATAATATGTCTGATGACTATGCAGACCTCAGAAATCTAACTGGATGTGATTTCCAGTAACAATTAGTTTTCTACAGACTAAAATTGTATAAATGGTATCTCTCACAATAATTTCAGAGTATGTGTCATTATTTCTAAATATCCAAAAGTGGACCTCCAACGTCTGTAAAAGTTTACACAGCTCAGCGTCTTTAAAATATCAATCTAAAAATAAAGACTTTCTCCCTAAATAGGGATCAGCAAATTACAATGTCCAGAGTGGATCCTCTCAGCTCCCATCCAAGGCAACCAGAAAGGGGTCACTTTCCCAGAATAAGTACTTTTAAAAAAGAAAAACTCAATTCACCAAATGAATTGAAAGTAATTCTGTATGATGCTTTTCCCCGTTGCTCTTTCCCCTACCCTCCCCTCTGCCTAATTCACCCCCAGCACGAACACCAGTCAAGTCACAGGCCCAGAGCAAAAGGAAGAAATCTACGGCTGCAAGGCTTTTTACAGACTATAAACAATTCCTGTCCAGATTTTTACACAATGACCTGTTCTGATAGCACCCCCTAGTGACCAAAAGCACTTTTCGGACCAAAGGAACTGAGTTCTCAAACGACTAAAAAGCAATGCACTTAAAATAAAAAAGCAGCGAAAACATCAACGAGCTCTGCGAACACCTGTCTCTGTTACAGCCCCAGTTAAATCAGTAACTTTAACCTCTCTGGCCTACTGTTCTCTCAGCTCTAAAATAGGAAAAATAACATCCTCAACCACCCTTGTCCTCCTTCCTGTGAGCATGAGTTCCTCAATGAGATTTATTCCCAAGGCACATGGTCGGTTTTAAGCACGAGGATGTGAAAAGGAAACACAAAGCGGGGCGAGGTCACACGCACTCAGGCCTACCAGGATCACCAGGAGTATTTCACATTAAACCCATAATACGCAGGGTAATTGCACAAGTAGGGCCACTTCTCCTTCACTGTTATTATTGTACGTGTTGACTCTCCTCTACCTCTATTTACCCAGCTCTAAGGAGAACTGCAGAAACCAAAGGATTTTCTAAAAATAGCTTGTGACCACAAAATCCTGGAAGCTCTCCAATCCCATCTTCAAAACTGAGATGTTTGTTTCTGACACGAATTATATAAAATGCAAATGTTACACTGCTTTGATTTACTAATGGAAAATGAAACTTTAAAATAGTAATAGTGAAAAGTCCTTAAACCATCACCCTTCGATCTCCTGTCCAGTAAACTAACACCCCAACTGACTGAGGTGTCTCGTGTTCATGGCTCAGTAGGGCCCTAACATCCCTTTGATCCCTCCACTCCAAGTCTGAGACCTTCAACAAAGTCAAAAGTTTTGCTCAGTTTTCTGCAATGGCACAGACTTAAAACCCATTGCTGCCCTCTACTGTGGAAACTTGGAACAAAACTAACATCCACCCATCAAGCATTTGAAATCACCCTCTCTTCTCTGCTTTAATGATAATGCATAAGCTCTGATATTTCTTAAAATTCCAAAAGGGGAAAAAAGCAATTCTGTAGAAACTCAGAGCAATTCTCCCTCTTTATCAACTAAAAGAATGGCAGCAAACTGGGATACTGGCTTCAGACTCTGTTAGGACATGGTGATACAGTTGGCCTTAGTCAAGGCTCAACCTCCTTAGGCCTTAATTTTCAGGCCTGTACATGGAAGCATGGCAAACAAGGAGATATTTATGGTCCTTCTCAATTTTAAAATCCTGTAACCCTTTAAGGATAGCTTAACTTACTTTTAACAGTTGGTTTTTCCTTTTCTGCTGATTGTCAAAGTATTTATAGCTTTTTTTTAAAAAAAAATCATTCTTAATAGTCTAACATGTCTCATCCTCTGGCCTATCCTATCCAGCATATCTTATACTCAGGACTTTATCAACTGTTGTTAGGGTGCAGTAATTGAGGTAAATGTGAAGTAAGCATCTAGCAGGACAATAAATACTATTTTTCTCTCTTCCCCCTTCGCATGTCCTCCATCAACCAGCTTCATGATCCTTCCCACAGCTGTGGCACATATGCTACGCCCACATCCCAAAGCACTTATTTATTCTCTATTATTCTTTGAGTTTTGCATGTCTTGCGATGTTTGTGCATTCTCCACAGAAGGGTGAGTTTCACTGTGTGTGCTATGTCCTTGTACCACACGCACCTGAGTGCCCTCTAGTGGTGGCAGTGGCTGTAACGGAAGCAGCTGTTCTAGCAGCAGAAGAAATGGGAACAGCAGCAGTGGTGCCCATAGCTGTGGCAGCAATAATAAAGTTTACAAAAACAATCTTGACTATAAACTGCAGTAATAAAAGCAAGATACGTGATTATAAAAATAAAATTGGCTATAATAACCTGCCCCACATATTATTTTGTCCCAACCACTATTATATTATGTATTACCTAATTTAGTCCTCCCAAACATAGCTATTATTACCTTTGCCACTTCATGAGTGAGAAGCTGAGCTTCTGACGGGTATCTAGCAACTGTCGATGCTAACCAAACTCTGACTAGCCATCTTTCTCTCCATCAGAATCTCCGAAGCCTTTTTGTCACCTCCTTCCCTCTACACTTGCTAGAACCCTGGCAAACTTCCCAGATTCCTGTAATGATGCCTGCAGCATTTCCTGGAGCCCGTAAATGGCATGGACATCCTCCTGATGCAT
This sequence comes from Cacajao melanocephalus, assembly GCA_963573385.1. NCBI lineage: Eukaryota > Metazoa > Chordata > Mammalia > Primates > Pitheciidae > Cacajao > Cacajao melanocephalus. The sequence goes on along the minus strand of CAUYLG010037127.1, from coordinate 64,878 downwards.
GTTAAATGGTGGCCAACTCACTCTGGGAATGACAAATGCGCTCCCATTTTCCTGCGAATGCCATTGAACTCTGCCTACCCTCTGCTTCTATATTTCCTCGCTCTCCCTTCTCTTCTTTATTGTAGATATGATTTGGTGGAAAGAGTACAGATAAAGAGTAAACACTGGAGTTCACTCCTGCTTATTGGCCACGTGACTTTGGGCAGGTCCCTTTTACCTCTCACACTTCCATCTGTAAAGTGTGACAATAGCACTTGCTCTACCCGTCTTCAAGAACAATTGTTTGGGACAAATATGGAAACATACATGAAAGTGATCTGAAAGCTGTGAAAGAATATTGGCTGTGTTTGCATTCAATTCTTACTACTCTTGGGCTTTCCACATACACACACCCCTTCCCAGGGCAGTGAGGGTTTGTTGTAGTGAAAGAAAGCCCTGGGTCTCACCCATTGCCAGCACTTTGATGAATCAGAAAAGAAAACATGAAGACAGGCGAATAGGCAATGGCAATGAACTACCTACTGTAATTCTCTTCCTTCTTTCTGTAGGCAGCCATAGGCTTTTCCTCCATTTCATGCAAAGTAACTGCAAAGCAGAAACAACCTTCGCTACCCATCTGCACCATACCCTACCTTCAGGACATTCTATTCACTCCTGATTTCACTACATACTTCAAAAATGTCCAGTCTTCCTTAACGGCGATAATCATTCTCATTTACATGACAATCACACTGCCACTGTTGACTGAGCACCACTAAGTGTCAAACACAGCACCAGACATCCTGCACAGACTCTCATCCTCAGGGCAATACAATGTAAGTACTGTCAGCTCTGGCTTATAGGTTAGGCTCAGAAAGATTAGGCAGCTCACCCAATAAAAGATACAGCTCTAGCTCTTGCTGCTTCCAGACCAGGCACAGAGACTGGGCAGCAGGTGCACCTCCACTTCCTGCCTAAATCTGCTAGCAAAGCTGTTTGTATTGTTTTGGTTTTTTGTAAAACCTTTATTTTAGTTTCAGGGCAGGTTTGTTGTAGGGGTTTGGTGTACAGAGTATTTCGTCACCCAGGTAATGTGTGGTGCCCAGTAAGCTGTTTTTCGATTCTCGCTCTCCTCCTATTCTCCACCCTCAAGGAGGCCCTCAAGTCTACTGTTCCCTTCCTTTGTGTCCATGTTTACTCAGTTCTTAGTTCCTACTTATAAGTGAGAACACATGGCATTTGGTTTTCTGTTCCTGTGCTAGTTTGCTTAGGATAATGGTCTCCAGTTCCATCCACGTTGCTGCAAAGGACATGATCTCGTTCTTTTTTATGGCTGTGTGGTATTCCATAGTGTATATGTACATTTTCTTTATCCAGGCTACTGTCATTTTGGGTTTGTTTTTTGTTTGAGACAGGGTCTTGCTCTGTAACCCAGGCTGGAGTACAGTGGTGTGATCATGGCTCACTGCAACTTCAACCTCCCGGGCTCAATCAATCCTCCCACTTCAGCCTCCTGTGTAACTGGAACACAGGTGTACACCACCATGCTAAATTCTTTTTGGAGAGACAGAATCTTGCTACGTTGCGCAGGCTGGTGTTAAACTCCTGGACTCTAGCAATGTTCCCGTCTCAGCCTCCCTAAGTGCTGGGATTACAGATATAAGCCACAGCACCCAGCCAACAATGCGTTTTTTATACACAGGATTTCTATCATTCTGTTAATCAAATTCTGTCATTAACATCCGATATATGTGCAGCCATAATGACGTAAAGTATAAATGTTTCCTTGAAAAAATATTAATGATTCAATACAGTAAATATATTAAAATTATCTTTTATTGTTTAATGTAATCAATGAATGTAAACGAATCCATCCTATTAAGAAGTAATACTTGTGTTTAACAGGGCCGGGTGCGGTGGCTCACACCTGTAATCCCCCAAGGCAGGTGGATCATGAGGTCAGGAGATCAAGACCACCCCGGCTAACACGGTGAAACCCCATCTCTACTAAAAATACAAAAAATGAGTCAGGCATGATGGTACATGACTGTAGTCCCAGCTACTCGGGAGGCTGAGGGAGGAGAACCGCTTGAACCCGAGAGGCGGAGGCTGCAGTGAACCACGATCGTGCCAGTGCCCTCCAGCCTGGTGACAGAGCGAGACTCCATTTCAAAAAAAAAAAGAAAGTAATACTTGTGTTTATAAAAAACAAACTGGCAGGTCCCACTTTATGCATATGATCAAAGTGAAGGTCACCAGTAAAGGAATAAATCAGTATCATGTGCCTCTTAATATGATGCACTGAGAAGAATCCAACATCACTTCTGAGGTATGTCTACCAAAGAGTGCATAAACTGATCATTCAGAAATATCACATAGGCCTAAACTGGGGAACATTCTATAAAATAACTGGCCTATACTCTCCAAAGGAGTCACAGCTGTGAAAAGAAACACTGTTCTAGATGAAAGGAGACTACAGGACATATAGCAACTCAATAATTCTGAAATGAATCCTAGACCAGATACATGACATGAATGGGAAAATTGGCAAATTTAGCAAAATTCAAATAAAATCTAAAAATTAACAGTATTACATCAATGTTCGTTTCCTAATTTTGAAAACTGTACTGCTGTTAGGTAAAAGAATGTCCTTGTTTTCAGGAAATACACAGTAAAGTATATTTAGAGGCAAAGGGCATTCTGTCTGCAACTTACTGTGGAATATTTCAAAGTAAAGAGTAAGAGAAAACTTATACAGAAATTCTTGGTACTATTTTTCTAACTTTTTTGTAAGTCTGAAATTATTTCACAATAAAGAGTAAAAACAGGCTGGGCACAATGGCTCATGCTTGTAATCCCCACACTTGTGGAGGCCCAAGTGGGAGGAACACTTGAGGTTAGCAGTTCGAGATCAGCCTGGCCAACATGGTGAAATCCCGTCTCTTCTAGAAATACAAAAATTAGCCAGACATGGTGGCGGGCACCTGTAATCCCAGCTACTCAGGAGGCTGAAGCAGGAGAATCGCTTGAACCTGGGAGGCAGAGTTTGCAGTGAGCCAAGATCATGCCATTGCACTCCAGCCTGGACAACAAGAGCGAGACTCCATTTCAAAAAAAAAGTAAAAACAAACAGGACAAGTTCTCAACACTTGTATTAAATAAATGTGAATTAAACTATTCCTACCCACTGATTCCTAAGCATGTCAGTGGATCCAGTGGGACCAAGGGCCTTCGATCCTTAGCATGAAACCAATCTTACAGCCTAATATAATAAATTCTGACACCCACAAATAACATCCCAGTCTTTCCACTTCAAAGTGGTTCCACCCAAAGATAGCAGTGATGTGATACCCTTTTCCTCCTGCTGATAATGACTAAACATTTCTTACTTAATTTCATGGTTAAGAAACGTCAGGCAATAATCCTCCAGTAAATCTACTTCCAGTGAAAACACAGGCAACCATAAGAAGGGAAAGAACTATTACATTTTTTCCTCCTCATTCCCTCCTATGGCCAATATGTTTTTTGGCTGAGCAGTGAGCATTCAGACATTTGCATAGCTACGAGCCCCTTGCCCTCTGTCCTGCCATATGTGGGTTTTATTTTTTTAGAGATGGAGTCTCGCTCTGTCATCCAGGCTGGAGTACAGTGGCACAATCTTGGCTCACTGCAACCTTGGCCTCCCAGGTTCAAGTGATTCTCCTGCTCAGCTTCCCAAGTAGCTGGGATTACAGGCATGTGCCACCACCCCTGGCTAATTTTATATTTTTAGTAGAGACAGGGTTTCACCATGTTGGCCAGGCTAGTCTCGAACTCCTGACCTCAAGTGATCTTCCCGCCTCAGCCTCCCAAAGTGATAGGATTACAGGCGTGAGACACTGCTCCCAACCCCTAGGTTTTTTTTAGAAAGCCACAGAAAGCATATGAATATGAGTGTAAGTGTGAGTGTGGTGTTTCAAGCATGTTATCACTAACATAAAAGACATCAGCCAACTCTGAGGGTTAAATGTTCCTATAGAAGATGCACACAGATTATGAGACCATCATTGTCAGCAAAGTAACACAGGAACAGAAAACCAAACACTGCATGTCCTTACTCATAAGTGGGAGTTGAACAATGAGAACACATAGACACAGGAAGGGGAACATCACCGACAGACAGAGGCCTGTCGTGGGGTTGGGGGCTAGAAGAGGGATAGCATTAGGAGAAATATCTAATGTAGATGATGAGTTGATGGGTGCAGCAAACCACCATGGCACGTGATACCTGTGTAACAAACGACATGTTCTATACATGTACCCCAGAACTTAAAAGTATAATCAAATAAAAAGAGTTGATGCGAAACATGGGTAAATATAGCAGGATACTGTAAACTACAAAGAAAAGGATATAACTGATTTTTATAATCAAAAAATAAAGAAGATGCACACAGCCCTAAGCATTTACATTCAATTTTAACAGAACCACTGCCTCCCTTCCCCACCTAGTGAATTCAGTACAATAAAAGAGGGAATACCACATGGTTAAGGTTTCAAACCCCAAAAGATGGCTGGAGACGCTCCTTAGAGTGTCACGGGAGAGGTAGTGATGGCTACGAAGCCTTTTATTCTCACACACAAAGATAGTGAAAAGTTGGAAAAAAAAAAAAAGTCATACAGCTGCACTTAGCTCTGTTCTCATGGCTCATTACCAACATCTTCTCATTTAGAATATACAGAGTGTCTTGAGGTCCAGGAACATCCAATCTTATATTACCCTCTACCACATGCCTGGAGTTAGACAGGATTGCCACTTTACAGACAGAAAAATTAGACCCAAAGAAAATCAAGATGATCCTGAAACAACACTGTCAGCAAAGGAACCCAGAATGCACCAAATATTCTGCCTGCAGGAAGAAAATAAATATCTTCAATTTCTACAATTACCACACACACCAAAAAAAAAAATTGTTTTATATACTAAATTATTGAAGAAGCCACATCGATCTTTTTCCATTTTCTATTTTTTTGTGATTTAGAGGAGTCAATCTGGATGAAGGCAAGATCACCTACCATCATAGAATTATGTGGCTCCCAACAAAAGCATCACATTTTGGCCACACATGAGGACGATGGGCCTCTGGTTCTCTCCTGCTAAAGGACAGCATTGATGGGCTCCATGGGGCTTTCTAAGAACAGCCACAATACCAGCCCCTCTTCTCCTTTAAATATGTAAACTGTTCATATTAAAGAAAAATGCACATTAAAAATTATCTCAATGTTGGTGACCAGAAGAGAGGAAGAGAAGAGAATGCTGCTTACGACAGCAAATTTCTAATCAACATGGTTGCCTCCATGCCCAAGAGCCCTGCCCACAGGCCCACTTGTCATTTAAACACTCAGCTATTGATGGACTGTTTCTCTTTGAAAAACAGCAAACTGATAAGACAAAAATCAACAGATCAACATCAACAAGTAGCCTCTGAGGAGCAATATAAACCACAGAAACCAGAGCAGCATCAACTGGGAGGCACCACAGTGAAGAGGAGCTGCAGAGATCTTACTCGACAGTCTAACAACAGATAACGTTAACGACTCCCCTCAACCAATTTTTAAACAAAAGTAACTTAACACTGGAACAACCTAAGACAAGCAGAGAATCCTACAACAAAGGTTTTCATTTCATTGCATGGGGTCATTAAAATAACATTTACTTCCTAGCAGCCATGTCTGCATGAAAAGTTTCCCATATTTCCCATGGTTGTTTACCAGAATCACAAGCCAGAGCGGGGATTGGGGGAAGACTGCCCACTATTAACAGGAATCCTAGGAACACATGTATGCCAAGCATTCTGGGGGTTCAAATGAGTAAAAAACAGTTTCAAAGGGCTCTTCCTTGGCACGTGATCATTTGGTCAGTAAACATTTGTGAGCACTTACTATGAACGAGAAATGTACCATGATCAATGCTGTCCCAGGCAGTGTATGCCAAAGAACCTACAGGTGAGGAGTGGAATGTAGCTGATAACCCAATTGCTCATTAAAATTAGAATTATGATGGGAAAACAGCCAACACTATGAAACTAGAGAGCCAGGTAACATCAAAATAGTCTATTCTCTTTCCTCTAAGATGCTTAAAGAACTAAGTTGCCATTCTCCTTTTACTCCTGTGTGACAATGAGCTGTGGGGCCACCTTGCATTTGAAGGGATGATGACAGAACAAACCCTGAGGTTTGTCTAAAAGCACAGAGCAAGTAAATGGCAGAAGACATGGTTGAAAAATCACATCTCACAAAACTCTAGCTGCTTATTGTTTACGATAGATGCAAAAGGGTTCGGAATGCACAGCACACTAATATGTAACAAGTAAGTTTTTAAAAGAAAAGAAAATGAAGGTTACAGCCTGAACAGATTCTTCATTTTTTCCAATTTCAAAAAGCTCCAAAGGAAAGTATGGGTTACACAGCGGGAACCACAGATGGTTCAGTTTGGCCGGAGGTTAGAATATAAGGCTGGAAGTTGAAACGGTGCCACAAATTCAAGGCTAAGGATTTTGGCCTTTATGAGACGAACTATTTTTTAAATTTCTATTTTTTCATTTATTTGCTCTTCTCGTTGTTTTGGTTTAATTTTAGAAACCACTTTTGAGCAATTTAAGTGATGTGACCAGAAAGTTAATCTTGTAGAAATGCCTAAGACAGAACAGAAAGGAGGAATGGAGGGAGAACAGTTAGAAATGTATTGTAATTGTCCAGTTAAAAATAGTGGAGAAAATGGTTTCAACCAAAATAGCAGACAGAAACGCAGAGAAGACGTGGAGAGTGGTTACCCGGGAAAGACAAGGGAGGGGAGGAGGGCTCACAGATAGTCTCAGTGTTCTGAGGCTGGGGGTTCGGAAAGAAACACAGAGCACAGGAAAGTTAGGCCTGGGAGGGAAGGTGAGCCCTTTGGAGCCACTGTGATTGGGAGGCTGGCAGGCCACTTAACAAGGAGCTGGAGTGTGAGGCCAAAGCTGCAGAGAGAAAGCAGCCTGGAAAACACCTCTCAGGGAGCAGCTAACAGGATGAGATCAGATGACACTTACAGCAAAAGAAGTGTGGACCCAAAAATAAGAAAAAGAAAAAGTCCTTTGAGGACACGTACTATACAAGCTAATGGCTTTCAAACAGCTTTCTCGACTCTGGCTGACATTTTCAATACTTGATCAAAAGACCCCATGGGAGACTCCACCTCTCCTGGGAATCTCTCCAGGCTCCTCTTTCAGTCCTTTGATAGGTGGCCTCAAACTCTGGTAGCCTCAAACTGAAGCTTTAGCTTTTCTGTGCTTCCCTGTCACATACCCCACTCTGATGGACTGTCTGGTCCACACTCCCTGTCCCCTCAGAGACCAACCTGGGCTCACGTCTCCAAAGTCAACACATCAATCTTCCCCAACCACAGCCCAGAAACCAGCCCACCCCACAAAAGCCTGCTGGCCCAGGAGAGAAGCTCAGATACCTTCACGGAGTGGGACATTTCTTAATGTCCACTTGCAAATCTGTTTAAAACAATTCTAAAGGATCAACAAATGCATTTTCTACAGAATATTTTAGAAAAGGCAATATCTGGAATGTAATATTCAGTTACATATACCTAGGCAAGGTGAGATGCTATCCCTAAAGCACATTTCTTTGCCATTTTTATTTACAGCACAGACAACACAGATTCATATCAGCTTTCTCTGTAACTGTAAACGGGGTTGAAAAGAACCTCCTTTTTCAAAACTATGCGACTATATACATATTTTTAATTATAAATATCTAATATAATTTAAAAAACAAACTAAACCAAACCAGAGGTTAAATTTTATTAAGTTTCATACCATAGTGAAATCTGTAATTACAAATAAATAAGTCTCTGGAAAAATATATACACAAATAAATACATAAAATTTTAAAAATCTAAAACCTAGAATGGAAAAATTTTCAGCTAATCATTACCATAATTTAGTTAACATAAGGTAAACTAAAAAAGGGGCCATAGCTCTTTTATGAGGAAAGAATGGTATCTCACAGCTATTTTTTCAAACAACCATTAAAAGTTGTGCTTTTTATCTTCACCGTTTCAAACCGTACTTAAAAGGTAATCATGCCTCTTCTGTAAAACCCAAAGGAAAGATATTCAAGGATATTTTACTTCTCTATTATTCTCTATTATTTACTCCTCATCACATCCCCTCCTTTCGACCTTCTTAAAGCAAAACAGGATAGAGGGAAAAATGAAATCATTTGAGATTCACATTATTTCCACACCCAAATGTATAACAACTAGCTGAGATTAACAAAAAGGCAAATGCAGTTATCTGAGTAATCGCTAATGAGATAGCCTCTGAAAAGCATATCCTGCATATGTGGAAATCTTTTTCCAATTTTGCTATGGGTTTCATTTCCCTGGGGCTTGGTTCCGACAGGGTCATGAAGGCTAACGGCACTTACCTTTTTGGCTCTTTGGGCTATGTCTGGTGTTCTTGTAAGCAGCTTCTCAATCAAGTACTCTCTGTTCTGCAAAACAAATATTCCCAACAGTTTAACACCAAATATGATACATATAAATTCACAGTGATTTCAAAATAGCAGATTTACTTGGGTTTTTAAGCATGTTACCTTGGCTTTCTGGAAGAATTTGCATTTTAAAAGTTCTGCTGCTGTGGGCCTGAAAGATCAATAATAAATTAGAGTTGAAACAATGACCACTTAATAAATGCACTGCCTTGATGAAACAAGTTAACCTTAAGAGTATTTCTGGAAGACCAATTTCAGGAATAGCAAAACTAGAAACCAAATTAATCATAGGCTGGCACCAAATAAAATAGTGCCAATTTTCCAGTTCTTTCCAAACCCCTCTACTGCAAAACACATAAACTCCTGTACGTTAAGTGCTTGGGGCATAATCAATTTTCCATCCTTCATCCTCATACTTAACTAAGTGAATTCAGTGCTCTGGAAAGGTGGCAGACTGACGCATCTGTGAGCTAAATTTCTGTATTTATTAAGAAACCGTACAAGCTGCAACATGACCCTCTCAAAGAAAGTATAGTCTACTGTGCTCTATGCTTCCCCAAGAGCAGCAGGTACTGCAAGGGGTCCACACATTGTGTCCATGCTGTCTTGCCTGCTCAATAAACCTGTCTCAAGAGCATATGGACTGCTGTCTGCCAGATGAAGGTAAATGTGATTGTGATTAATAAAATGCAAATTCATTTAGAAGCACTGCCAGATGGTGTGATTTTTTTTCCTCATGGTGTCATTCAACTTGCTTCTCTAGCCCGTATTTCCTGTAAACGCTAAGTTAGGTCTGAAGGTTTGAAGAGGTTTAATTAAGCATTTGGGGCAAGAATACTTCATAGATGATGGCACACACTTCTTAGAGCAGCACCTCAGAGGCAGGTCCTGTTAGGTCATTCCACTGTTAGTGATCCTAAATTTAACCATCGGTCCCCAGGCACCAAATCTCTCCATTCCAAAGGTCATGTTTTCCCCCACTGCAATTAGCAAGTGTTCTGTTGGGCAATACTTTGACATTTTATGAATATTCTGTTCCTGAAAACCTTTCTGCTAATTGTGTTCATATGTTTGCCTTCAATAATTATTTCATAGGAAGTAGGAGAATACTGAGTTCCTACTTCTATTGTTTGCTGACTTTCTTACATAAAGAATAGCTTCCTTCATCAATAGTCCCTTCCAAAAAGGCAGCCATGAGAAAGAATCAAGTAACTACAGTGAAGGATGGTCAGCAAGACAACTGGCCTGATCTCTTTCAAAAAGTCAGTGCCACGATGGAAAAAGGGAGATTGAAGGAACTATTCCAGACTCAAGAGACTTTACAAAACATTAAAACCACATGTAACACACAGCCCTGGGCTAGATCCTGGGCTTGAGAAAGAAACTGCAGAACCTACAAAGGACATTTGGGAATAATTAGAGATGTGTGAATATGCTAACTATTAGATAATTTTAGGAACATACTCTTCATTTTCTTAGGTGTGGAAAAGTACTGTGGTTGTGTAGAAACATGTCTTTGTTTATAGGAAATGCAAGCTAAAGTATTAAGCCTATTACTTTCAAAGAGTTTAGCAAATAAAACATAGATATCACAATTATGAAAAATGTTAATAACTGTTTAGGTGATGGCAGAGAAGCAAACATTCTACTATGTTTTCACCTTTTCTATATGTTTTAAATGTTTCATAATAAGATACTAGGAGGAAAAGGAGGGATGCATTATTAAGTATAATTAAGTATTATCTCAGGTAACAATTACCAAACACACAAGTAATATGGTAGCAGGGTGTGGGGCCGGGCAAGTTTAAAAGGAATCCTCATACTTGAAACAATTGGAAACTGCTGCTTTGGAATCAGGAAGCTCCATTAAAATATTCCCAAGGATCAAACCCAAGCATAAAAAGAATTAGAAAACATCATTAAGTACATGAGTACACAAACTGTAAGTCTATAGGAGCCCTGGAAACTACTTCTGTGCAAAGAGTTTCTATTTAAATTATTACTGCTTTTTTCCTCAGATTTCAAGTGAAGCACTGGTTACACGTACCTGACAAAGAACCCTGGATCTCCATATCTACCAGCTAATTGCTTTGAGTAAATAAGGGTGTAAACAACAGATAGGCCACGAATCTGCACCTTGTTAAACAGGCCCTAGAACTAAACACTAGAGCGTAACTCCTTCACATGAATCAACTTTGGTTGTTACTCTGATGTATACTTTTCCTGATCACCAGGATGTTTTTGCCTCTAACTACTCGAAGTGCATCCTTTCATTCTCTCAGTAAGTATTTACTAAGCACCCACTGTTTGGCAGGCATTATGCTAGGTTCTAGGCATACTACAGTGAAGATCGTAGACACAGACATACCTCCAACAACTCACAAGCTACAGGTAAGAGCAGAGTGTGCTGCTCAACTGCAAGAGGAGCCACAGCACATTCGAACACCTTGGAATCGTGTTTGGGAGGAAGGAGAAGGGTTCCTGATGGAACAGGTAATAGAACCACTTTACAGCAGACTGAGAAATGGACCAAAACGTCATGTTTGGGAACCTCACAACATGAAACATTTTAAAAACTAAGAGGCATAACAAGACAACTTGGATTTAATTTTTAACATGTGAAAAGAACTCTAAGAAAATTAGAATGATGAAAAAACTCAAGGCTGCTGTTCTGTTTGAAGCCTTCATCATCTCTGGCTAATATAGTTAAATAAAATAGCCCCTCAGCTACTATCTCACTACTTTTCCCTTGCTATTTCCCACCCATCATCCACCATCCATACTGCTTTCCAAATTAGCATCTTATAAAAAGAATCTGATCCTCTTTTATCTATCCTGATGCATTTCAGCAGCCTGAGACAGAAGCAAGTCTTCTAGGCCCTGATTTCTCCATCCTCATCTCCTCACACCCCACAGAGATGCCACCCTTCAACTGCAATGATGCTCTCACTCATCTCTTGCTCTTTCGTGACAAAGCACACACTGCTTTTCTTGCTTCCAAATTTTTCATAACCAACTGGCACACCCTCGCTCATCAGTCAAGAGCCAACTTAAATGTCATCTTCAAAGATACCTCTCCCAGCTCCTGCAAGTAGAAGGCACTGCTCCCTACTGGCACTCATGTACCATGCTACCCACACTCCCATCATGTATTTATCTGTTCCCATGTCTCCCCCGTCACCCCACTAGGCTACGAGTGCTTCCAAGGCAGGGACCTCATAGGATTTCCTTGTATGTTTTCAATACCTAGCACAAAACAGAAACTGCTATAGCTCAGTTTCACACTGTAACCAAATATGGAAGAAAGTGATGCTGATGGACATTTGGACACAGCACTACAACTCCTGGAGCTACATTCAGTTAGTACCAAAATCTAAGCATCTGTTCAATACAGTGGGGACCAGGAGAAAGACTTAATAAAAATAAGACTCATGATAGCAAAAAAAAAGAGGAAAGAGGAAGTGCCAACATGGGGAAGCAAAGTGTTCCCTGTTTGCTCTGCACCACACCCTCCTCCATCAAAAACCCTCCTCCCCACACAAGAAGGGTCAAGTGTACAATGTTGTAGAGAGAAAGCTGGAAAGCCAGGGACACTTTGAGATATAGGGCTGGGAAAATACTTTGCTTTCTCCAGCAAGGATGCTATGGTAACCAAAAATGTAAAAGGGAAAAGCATGCTACAGAGAAAACTTTCTCAGCACTCCACTCCACTCCCATCCTTCATCAGTAAGTACAAAAACACAATAATGTAACAACATAGAATTGGTTTAAAGAAACCGCATTCTTTTTATAGCATAATCATTAATTCCAACTTTATACAGAGAAAAACTAAATAGCGTATCAGAGGTTCCTCTTTGCTCAAAGCAGCTGAAGTGTTTTTATCGCTTTGGGGTCAAATCCTACATATGCCAAACTATTTCCATGAGAAAAAACAAAAGACTGGAACTGGAAGAAATTAAGAAAATGACACAGGGGCCAGGCGCAGTGGCTCACACCTGTAATCCCAGCACTTTGGGAGGCAAAGGTGGTTGGATCACTTGCGGTCAGGAATTCAAGACCAACCTGGCCAACAAGATGAAACCCTGTCTCTACTAAAAATACAAAAATTAACCAGCCGTGATGGTGGGTGCCTGTAATCCCAGTTACTCAGGAGGCTGAGGCAGGAGAATCACTTGAACCTGGAGGCAGAGGTTGCAGTCAGCCAAGATCATGGCATTCCACTCCAGCCTGGGCAACAAAGCAAGACTCTGTCTTGAAAAAAAAGAAAATGACAGAGGGAAGACAGTGATAGGAAGCTTGGGAAAAGCTGAAGTGCCTGCTGCCCATTTGATTGTAGGGTTTTTGGTGTTTTTACTCATTCATCTATTTTAATTTTATACCATAGCAACTACCAATGCCTGGCTAATGTGGAACCACCAGTGCTGCCTACCTTTTAGCTGAGTACTACAATAGGAAATTCTGTAAGCACAGTCACATCTTACACGGCCACTAGCAAACATCAAAGAATTTACCATAATGTAAGTACAAACACTGTTCTATGAGAAATGCTAAAATGCTACCAGCGACCAAAATAATGGTCCAGGCTTTGAATGATGACTCAATTTTAAATCCTTAAAAACAATGCAGTAGTCTACAAGTACCAACATTCTCAGAAGAAAATCTCTTAAAAAATTCAGCTAATACATATGGATGAACCAAAGTCCACTGGGACTTAAAATAATTTTCAAAAGATTCAAGTTGATTATGATATAGTAACAATTTGCATGAATAAGTTCCAACAGCCCTTTGACCTCAAGCAGAGCTGCTTTTCTCTCCACACCACTCCCTACAAAAGAAATATTCAAGTCATATTCTTTTCTCAAGGATTTATCAATGCAAGATCAACCCCCTTGTTGCTCAAAAAAAAAAAAAAAGAATGTTGGTTCTTTTTACAGTTGCCAACCATACAAAACATGTAGTCTATAAGATTAAGGCTCCTTTATTTTTAAGAAATAGCAAGATGTTCTATTATGCAAATATAAGCAACCCTCTGTCTACGCCAGTGCAGAACACAGACTCAGAGGAACCAAAGGGCTGTAACACCCCAACTCTCTCTTATAAGGAAAGTCCCATGAGCTCTCAAGGTTGACAAAAAACAAAGCCTACTCTCAGCGGCCTGTGAGTTGATGCATGTGAGTGAATCCGTCCTGGTCATTGTTTTCTAACAATATTTCTTCACTCATTGCTCACAAGGTACTTAGCAATATCAGGGTTTTGGCACCAGTAAACTGCTTTCAGATTACAGGTAGATGATCTACACTTAGGCAACAGAAATAATAAAAATTAGCAAAAATTTTGCATTCACTCTTCATCCTACTCAAATCTGATTTCTGTTTATGAAACACTCTTCAATAGGTCCAAATTGCCCCCAAATTTCAAGCTCCCAATCATCTCTAGTTGTTCAAGAAATGGTACTGAGTTCATAATGTAGACCAGACACTGGATCCAAAGATAAGTGGTACAGGTTCTTCTAAAAAACTTACAAACTTTTGAGGAATTGGGGTGTGTAAATCAATAAGGAGACACAGTATAATGAGTGCTACAAAAGACATTTTCAATATACTGTAATTATTGCATAAAAGTTTCAACAACTCCACTTGATCAGAAAAAAAAAGGCAAATAATAAATGACAATCTTAATCTCATGAGCACTCAGAGACTCCCTGGGAACTGTGCTATGTGCTTGAAGTGCGTTCTCTCTTTCCATCCTCACAGCGATGCTATGAAGTGGGTATTATTAGGCCCACTGTACAGACAAGAAAGCTAAGTCATGCAGATGATGATAAAATAGAGCTGGGACTCCCACCCACAGGTACCTAACTCTAGGAAGATATGGCATCTGAACCATGCATAGAAAGAGGAATAGAAAGGGGACAGAGGAAGGGCAAGAACTCTTGAATGGCAACAGCAAAGGCAGAAAATATTTGTGGTTTCCTTTATTATGGTGCAGCAATTCAATGTTCACTTATCAAATTACTCATGAATACATATGTTGAAATTGCATCCTACCTAAAAAATAATCCAACAATATTGCTTTTGTCCATTCTTGTATTTTATAGATTTTTTTCCCGCCAAACTCAACCTATATGTCTTTTCAGTGTAAGAAAGAGCCACCTGGGAAGCTGATGTGCCACTAACAGTCCACAGCTGTTTGGTATAGAGAACAACTGCGTAACAGTGAGGACAGATTAGGTTATCTTAAAAAGTATCTAAAATACCTTAAACGATTAATACTTTGTACATCAACAGTGTTTTTAAGAGAGTAGTCTGAAGGAAAGGTTTGAACATTTTGAATATATGGTATATGACTCTCTTCTAAAGGATTTTTGTTGTTGTTGTTGTTTGTGGAGTAGAAGGAACCTGATACTTAAGCTCATATAATGAATAAAACCCGAAAGGACTTTCAAGATTATTAATAAAAACAGTTTTTTCAATATGATGTATGTCAATCTAATTTCTTTTGACCAAATCACATGCAAATCTCCTAAAGAAATATACTATTATATCATTAAGTACACTAGCAATTCTACCCTACAGAACAATTTTCTTGAGAAGCTGGAATTGTGTGGCATTACAAATCACAACCACTAGGTGGAATCTCAATTACTGCCGTTCAAGATCAGGCAGACCGTCAGTAATAACCCAATACTAACGGGAAAGACAAGAACTCTTGCGGGCTATGAAGGATCAAATTCTGTTTTCCTGAAGATATCAAAAAATTTTACTTGAATTTTACACCAGATTCATGGGGAACATAAGCAAATGTTGGGAGACAAAATTAGAATGTAAGAGCATTTCACTCAAATGGAGGTTAAAAATATAATCTCAATGAAAGATCAAAAAATTCTGGAAGGAAAACAAGCCCTACAAATCAAATATAAATGACAAATGAGATGTTTACATAGAAATAGTACATAGGTATGACAAAATAATCATCCCTTTTACAATAAGTAATTCAACATGGCTAATAGCAAACAGTCTTCATTCCTGGCTCTCCATGAGAAAGGTGATTGATACGGAAAAGAGGCAAGGCAAATTCAGTAAATGTAAAGGACTGAAGACAGCAAAAAATGGGTACAATTATGGAAACTGTGTTTAATCTAGAGAAGGCTTGCCTACTCACAGTAAGTTACTGTAGAAAGGTAAAAGGCTTAACAAGTTTCATAAAAATTTAAGATCAAAATAGAGGAATCACTTCTAACAGCAGAGTCCTTCCCTGAAAATGAAAGTTTCAGAAGAGAAGTCAGTTATTATGTTTTAAAATGTAAGGATCAAACAGGATCCTCAGGTGAATTAAGGTAGACAGGAACTTCTCAGAGGCCTCTCCTGGTCTATGATAGGATAACACCACATACAACAAAGGACCTACAAAGGGACCTTACCCAGGCAAGGCTGTTCACATAATTAACATTCTCCTCTAGGTAACAAAGAACAGTGGGCTCCATGATCACTAACCAGGGTATTTCTAAGTCACAGAAATTAGGAAGGAAGAAAGGAACTCAGAAAACAGACACACTACAGTGCAAGGCAATAACCGACGAGAAATAGGAAACATTAATGTTAACTTAAAGCCATTTGCTTCTGTTTACATGATTAATCTTTCTAAGGTAAAAAATCTCCTTAATCTTCTTTACTGATAATCTTTTAAACAGCACAAACAACTTGCTCTGCAACTAACAGGAAGCTCATGCAAAATTCAATAGCTCTGCCTAGTTTAGACTGGAGCTAGCAGGATATTCAAATCCTGAGAGGTCAGCTCAACCTACACAGTGCAGAATATTAGCTCAGCTTCTGAATGCATCACCGCCAATTTCTTTTGATTTCTGTTTTACTTCATTTCCTTTGATGACAGAGCCCACACCTAACAAGCACAGTGAATCTTATTAACGCCAAAATTTTTCCTCTGCCTCTTCTTCATTCTTCACCTACTTCTTTCCCTCTTGGACCCACACTGTCTTCCACTAACAGGTTGGAAATCTGGGGACCACAGCAGGGTTTCCCAAACAAGAAAAATACCTTTCCAGTGTCCTCACAAAGCCTTTCCCCATCTACAAACAAAGCTTTGTCATGACTCAAACCAGGTCATTAACTCATCCACTAAGTTTCACTTACCTTTTGGAAGGATCTTTCTGAAGACACAGTGAAAGTAATTTTCTAAAGGACTTGCCGTACTTTTTCATCATTTCTTTATCCTCTACCCCTGTTTCCAAAGTGGGTGGATCATTCTGCAAAGTCAACATTAACACCTGCAGCAGAAACAAACATGAAGACAGAATCTCAGTATAGCAATTGCCACAATCTAGTTTTGAATTTTTCATAAAAGTATAAAAGACCATCCTTGATTAGATACAAAGTGCTTTCCCATGATTTTAACTTTGCAGAAATTGTGTATTCAAAGTATTCATTGCCATTGCAAATCTGTTCATGCCCCCCTGAACCTTTGTGTTATTCCACTGATAGAATTTACGAAATTTGCTCTGTCTGTTAAGAATGATCCCAGACAGAGCTTTCTGGGAACTGGCTCTCGTACTCCCTCGAGGAGCACGTAGCTGCAGTACAGGCTGGTTGGGAAAGCGGCTGAAGGAGAAGAGAGAGGGCCAGAGAGGCAGTGACTGTTCATGTGTACAGGTCATTCATAAGTAAGGAACTGCCTGTACTCAAGGCTTCTGTAACACATTACTAGCCCTAAAAATAAAACCACAACATCCCAGGAGGTAACATGATTTCCTTTTTTAAAAAAATGAGAAAACATACAGAAAATTGCTAAAAGGCTTGGCAAAACTGAGAGCCAGACACTGAAGGATAGGCAGAATATAACTGAGTTGCTAAAAACTGTCATCAAATCCAAAGTCCTTGCTGCTTTTGGAGGGGGACAAAACAAAATAAAATACAGCTTTAAATCAAAAAGGTAAAAATTCCACTCTTTCACACTAACTTCAAAATTATTTGCTTTAAAAAAAAAAAGAGTAGAAGGCGTAGAAAGCTACTGGCCTGTACAATGAATACACCTCATTAATGCATAAATCAGCCTTAATTTATGCAAATGCTATACATGTCAAGCCTCTTTTCAAACACTTTCAGATGTGTGAATAGATGAAGGATGAAAGTGACGGCTTATTGTTTGTGGAGGATAATAGCCAACAGGAGAAAGTGGGGGACTGGGAACTCTGAAGAAAAGTCCTAGAGGACTCCAGGCTGGGACAAGCAAGTGCGACTTTTAATTTAGGTGGGAAACACTAAGAAGAGGCAAAAGAAAGAAAAACTGAATGAAAGAAAAAATCCTTCAGGGTTACTTCAGTGCTTTTTCTCCAAAAGGTCACTTCAACTGTTTACACTTCAATTTTAAATTTTCTGCTAGCACAATCAGGTATATGTATATACACACATATACTTTAAAATCTTAACCACGTTAATATATATAAAACAAAAAACGAACTACACCAAAACCTTAGTAGAGACTGTCTGTGGTTGATGAGATTATGGGTGATTGTTTCTCTTCTTTGGTCTGACTTGCACATCCAAACTTTCTACAATAAGAATACATTACTTCTTTTAATCAGTAAAACTCACTTTTTATCCTTGGTTTAATAAATCCTCCTAAATTTTTCCAATAACCATGAAACAATCATAGACCATATTTTCTGTAAAATAGCATTATAATTTCACTAAACTATTTCAGCCTCAAAACAAAACCCAGTTGGGTAATTAGCCCTGATACCACTATCTCAGAACTAAGAGAAATAACGGGGTATAGTCCAGTTAGAAGAATAGCAGAAACATGAAAACAGCATGTAAAACACGTTACTTCCTAAAAACACTGTGGCTCATTTATATCAGATGAGTTGCCAACATTGCACTATGAGAACAGGGGTAAAAATGTTGTAGTCCACTTAAAAAGAAAAAAATAAGAAAGCCCTGAAAATCTGGGAAATCCATTTGCAGAGATGACATCACTATAATCTATTCTGAGATTTTCTTTGGGAACCTGGAGTCGTTCTGCTATCAAGAGTAATGACCAGCATTTGTCATAGCTATAACCTCCATCGACCAATCTGATCATATTATTTTCTCAACTCTGTGCTGAGACTGTAAAGCAAGCTTCAAAGCTGGGAATTATGCTACTTTTGTCCTATTCTGTCCACTGAGAAAATCAGAAAACATTCAACTTGGCTGCATTCCTCCATTAACTCTCCTCGGGTCTAAGAGAAGAATGAAGATGTTCAAGAGAATTAGAAAACAGATTCCATCCAATCACATTTCAACCCTGACATAGTATTTTCAATTGTAATTACTTTCATGGGAGGATACTTGTGATAAGGCGCTGCTCCTGTTGCTAATTCAATGGCAGTTATTCCAAAACTCCACATGTCAGCCTTGAAGTCATAGCCTCTCACCTAAGAAAGAAAGCAGGGAAAAACACCATCATACAGCAGGCATGTTACACATCATCAAGTTCATATCATGTCAGAAATCCACACCTGTTTATGTATAACTTTCACGTTAGTTTGCTAATTAGCTAGCAATTGAGAATTAAATCTTAGTTACATGACGCATTCTACTAAAATGATAGATATAAATGAAATTAATGATCTGTATGATTGTACTGTGTCCATCAAAAAAAATCACTTTTTTTTTTTTTTTTTTTACCTGTTCCATGACTTCAGGGGCCATCCAACATGGGGTGCCAACGAATGTTTTTCTTACTTTATTTCGGGTAACATCACCCCCTGTTGCTAAGAATGCACTTACCCCAAAATCTGAAAGGGAAAAAAAAAACACCCTTATTTTATGTAAGACATTATGGCTTATAAATTGTAACTTTTTGAGCATGTCTCTTCTTTGTGAGTTTTACAGTGGTGACGAACTGTTCCGAACATGTCTATGGCACTCTCTCGGGTACACACAAGGCAGACCTGCCCTCTGCCATCCCCTATACCTTGCAGAACACCATCACTGGTAATGGGCCACAAGCCCACCAGTCTAAAAACTTAGCATACCAATTTAAAGGGTCTTACTTTTAGCTGAAACATATAAAGATAAGATATACAAAGCCAACATGCCAGAGTTTGTCCATATCCCAAAAAAGCTTAGTCAGCAAAGACTGATTTTCTGGACGATTTTCATAAGCACAGATGCAATGGACTGTAGAAGTAAATGACATTTTTCTTAACACTCATTATATACCAGAAATTCGTTTCATGAGAAGATGAATTAATTAGGCATACTGTAGAGGTTGAGCATCCCGAAATGACTGTGACCAAAAATGTTTTAGATTCTGGATTTTTTCTAATTTTAAAATACATGCATTATATACTCAACTAGTTAAGTATCCCTCATTTGAAAACCAGAAATCTGAAACGTCCCAATGAACATTTCCTTTGAATGTCACTTCAGCACGCAAAAAGTCACAGAATTTGGAGCATTTGGGATTCCAGATTTTCTGATTTACGGATACTCAACCTGTATATACACATAGGTACATGTGCAAAAATTCTATTTGTATGTACGGTACACAAGGGAATGCCTGGCGATTATTAATGCACTATTCTTGCTTTCATTTTTACATAACGGTTAAAAGTAGTTAATAAGTTAAAGTACCACCTACTCAAGACTAATATACCTATCAATGATAGCCAGGTCAAGGACTGCTAGATAGTGAATGAGCTCGTAGGTAGTAATAAAAACAGGTAGTCAAACCTCAAAACACCACGGTACACTGTGCAGTCTGAGCTCCTGCAAATCGCTCTCATATACTTTTCCTTTGCTAGTCCCCTTTGTTGGCTGTCAGGGTGACAGCAATTACCAAAAAACAACCTCAAGCATAAACCAAGGTCAAAATGTGTTAGCATCTGCTGTAGGCCTATAAGGTTAGCTTATGCAATGTGACTTAACAACACTGTAACTAGTTTCTTGAGTAGAAATATATTGAATGTTGCATTTCATTTACATTTAAATTTACTTGTACTCCCAACGGGATTTCAACTACAAATAAAAGGAACAAAAATTGACAAGTGGAGTCTGTTCCAACTGCTACTCTCACATTCATACTGAATAAAAGTATATATTTTTTAACTGCTAAATAATATAATATGCCTATATGTTTCCAACTCTAAAACCCTTTTAATTCTTGTACTGCAACCAGAAAACTGAAGTCTCGTGAAAAGAAGTCTCTGGAACCAGTCAGTCTCCCGTGGGTGGGAGAAGATACAATTCATTCCCTTAGAAAAGAGTTAGGTGAATTAAAGTATTTGTAAGCATCTACTATATCTGGCTAGAAAAAATATATATATGATAAAGCTTTTAAAGCTACTAATTTCAACCTAATTTATATTTCTAAAAAGAAGTTCAATAACGAATCCAACATTTCATTTTTATTAAAATTTTACAATATGAAATAAATATATATCATCTACAAATTAAGGATATGGGTAAAAGCTACTTTAAGGAAAAACTGATTCTTTAAATGCAACTGAGGCAACTCTGCACTCTAACGTCTTCCTAAAGGACATAATCCAGGTAAAAATCCATAGTTAACATTAGATATATTTTCAATTCCTTAAAAATACTACTTGCTTACATTACACATTTTAAAAAGCTAGAAAAACAGCTGAAAAAGAGGTATAGTAGCAATTTATTATTGACAATATTCTTTCAATATATCTGTCATTCATATATTTATTCAGAGTCTCCACTTTGAACACTCACTTTAATGTCATAAACAGATGGTTAAATGTCTTTAAAACTCAGATCAAAAACTTCAGGAGCACAATATCTACTCACTCTGTGACTACAGAATAAATCCACAATTTGCTCTCATGTATGGCTAATGCGTATATAGAAAGATTTATGTGTACTCAGTAACAAAACATTTTAACCAAAGTGTGCTTATATTATACAAACAAAAAATTGGTATATTCTGTTGAGATAGCTTGCATATGACAGTTAGAATGAGGTGGCAGAACAGTGACACCGAA
Source organism: Cacajao melanocephalus (assembly GCA_963573385.1). NCBI lineage: Eukaryota > Metazoa > Chordata > Mammalia > Primates > Pitheciidae > Cacajao > Cacajao melanocephalus. The sequence continues at coordinate 43,367 of CAUYLG010037127.1, read as the reverse complement.
AAGCCATCCTTGTCTCCTAAGGAGTACATCTATACAGCCAAAGAGAATGGCTCCAGATACGCTTAGGTCCAAAACCATGGACATTTTTCTAGCAACATGGGATCAAAGGCTACAAATAAAGTTAGCCAGTCCATCTCCCTGCCTCCAGGAATTACTGGAGGATATGGGTAAAAGCTGCTTTAAGAAAAAGAACAACAGCAACAACAAATAATGCTGTCATCCTAATAACGAAAAGGCTCTAACATTTTCCGAATCCATCCACTTCTTTGCTTTTCCACAGCCACTGCCTTCATTTAAGCCACTTCTTGCCAAGATTTCTGCAGCAGCCTCCTAAGTCCCCAACTCCCTTCTTTCCCCAGACCCAGGCTCCAGCAACCAGGCCTTCTTATGAGCCCTCCTAAAAAGTCTTTCAGGCCAGGCGCGGTGACTTACGCCTGTAATCCCAGCACTTTGGGAGCCCAAGGTAGGTGAATCACAAGTTCAGGAGTTCAAGACCATCCTGGCCAACGTAATGAAACTCTGTCTCTACTAAAAAACACAAAAAATTAGCCGGGCATGGTGGTGCATGCCTGTAGTCCCAGCTACTCGAGAGGCTGAGGCAGGAGAATCGCTTAAACCCAGGAGGCAGAGGTTGCAGTGAGCCAAGATTGTACCACTGCACTCCAGCTTGGTGACAGAGCAAGACTCCGTCTCAAAAATAAATAAATAAATAAAAAGCCTTTCAAGGCTCCCCGTCCCCTCAGGAAAAAGCCAAAATCCTTCAGCATAACATGTAAACCTGACTCCCCTTTCCTCTTCTGCCCTACCTATAACACTACTCTCAGATTCAGAGAGTAAGCTCCAGCCTACTGAACAACTTACTTTTTATTCCCTGATCCTAGCACCTCCTTGGCCTCACCAGCGTTGCCTTTGCACATGATGCTTCGTCATCTAAGTACATCATCCCTCCATGCTAAACAGGAGTACCAGCAGAGGGCTTTCTGCATGACCTTGTTAATGACAGAGCATCTCCGGCACCCTGGCTCCTGCTGAGTAGTCTGATGTGCATCCATCACCTTTGCGTAATTTGGCACGAGTGATTTCAGCAACATTAGCCATGGTCTTATTTTGATGTGTGAATGCTACTAAGCCTTGAGGAAGGTTTGCAGGAATGGTTATCTGGTTTGGAAAGTGGCAGATCTACTGGGAAACATCACAGGGCTAACGGGCAAGAGCTGAGCGTTAACAGTGATTAGGCCTAAGGCTAGACTACTACTCAACTGCATGACTCCAGAAAGGGACTTAAACTTTCTAGGCCTTACTGGGATTCTTATCTAGGCCTATTTTTATTTATTTATTTTATTTTTTTGAGACAGGGTCTCACTCTGTCACCCAAGATGGAGTACAGCGGCATGATCATGGCTCACTGCATCCTTAACCTCCCAAGTTCAAGCAATCCTCCTACCTTGGCCTCCCAAGTAGCTATGACTACAGGCATGGGCCACCATACCCATCTAATTTATTTTCATTTTTTGTAGAGATGGGGTCTCTCTATGTTGCCAAGGCTGGCCTCAAACTCTTGCGCTGAAGCGATCATCCTGTCTCAGCCTCCCAAAGTGCTGGAATTATAAGCATGAGCCACCATGCTCAGCCTCTATTTTTATATTATTTTCATATTTATAAGACTCATATTTTTTTACTATGTATGAATACTCTTTATGACAATTGTTAGGTAGATCAATAAGCTACTATTCCCTGTCTTTTCATAAACAAGGCAAGTAGGCTGAGGGGATAAGCATAAACATTTCAGAGTGGCAGAGATAAAATAGGAGAAAGATATTTTTGTTGACTTTAACAATATTTATCAGTCATGATGGTTCATTAGGTGGGTGTGGTGACATACACCTGTAATCTCAGCTAGTTGGGAGGATGAAATGAGAGAATCACTAGAAACCGGGAGGTCAAGGATGCAGTAAGCTGTGATCGTGCCACTGCACTCCAGTCTGGCCAACAGAATGAGCCTCTGTCTCAAAATAAAATTTAAAAAAGCATATTCCCACCTAAGTAGGAGGATAAGATATGAAAATAATAAACAAGAAAACAACATGTAAAATCAAATGCAATATGTAAAATCAACTACTACGTTGTTTACGTAGAAGCAGAGGAGCTACAACCGTAATGGTCATGGAAGACTATCTCCAAAGTGGGCCCTGGAGCCAGTCTTGAAGATGAGGTGAAGATTCAGATGAGCAAGCCCAAAAGGACACAAATTCCAGACAAAGAAACGGCATGAGCAAAGCACAAGTGTGGAGCCAAGAAGAGAAACTGTCTGACAGCTGCAAGGGTAGAAAACTCAAACACGTACAGCGTCCAAGCAGGAACACAAAGGAGAAAAGAGGGTCCTGCAAACCAACAGCTACAGTCTCAGTGACAAGGGCCCTTGATACTCAGTCTCTGTCATGGGAGACTTTAGGGAGTGCTGGGCCCCGTGTGACGCCCTGATGCCCACTGTCAGCACCCTCCCTCCAAGGTCCAAGGCAGGCCCCTGCTGCTTGACACCAGAAGAAAGTTGACACAGAGAGAAATGTAGACCCAGGATTGCTGGATCTCCCAGTTTTCCCAGGGAAGCCAAACACTGGAATCTTTATGAAAAAGCTCCCTTTCTTGTTGTTGGCAACAAATTCATTTTTTTAAAAAACTGGAAAAGCGATTTCTCCCACCTAATTTAGTCCGCAAAACTAGTCTGCCAACTGTGTGGTTATAATGCCTAAAATTTACCTGAAATACTTCACCATGTGCCATGTGATGTTATGTTTATGATACCACAACCTAGGTGGTCAGCTGACATTCTAACCAAGAATGCCTAGTGCTGAGGGGTTTCAACAGCACTCGACTCAGGATGACAGAGGCAGCTGCTGGAAGTATTTCTATTATCCAAACCTAAATACAGATGAGTATAAGCCAGATGACGGACTGTCCAAAGGGGTTATTATTAGGGAAAACAGTGACCTGTTGGGAGGTATGATACATGTTAGAAATCGGCTTTCACTATGAAAATAAAGGTTCTTAGCACACAGAGAGCAGCTAAAATATTTCAGAATACTTTACATGAACAGCATAAAATAATCCCAACCCTTGCATGAACAGAATAAAACAATCCATGCAGTCCAACTATAGTCTATACTCCTGACCAGTTCTGTGGAGGATGGATTCCTAATAGCAAGTATAAGGATAAAACAAAAGTTGCATCTGGAATCTTGGCATGTCTACCTCTAATGAATTTTTCATTCACCTATGAGTAGAAAGAACAGGGATTTCCTTGACCTTACAGAACGAATTGTGAGAACTGTTTAGGGGCTTGCTTGCCAATGAATGGCAAAATTTGCTCTGAAACTTGATTTCTCTAAAACCTGTAAGGGAGGCTGTGGGTGAATAACCAACCCTCACCTACCTCAGACTTCTACAGTATCTGCTATTCTCTTTGAAAAGGAACCTGAGTTCTGCATGAACAACACTGACTTAGGTCAATTTAATCTTTGATTAGAGAGCAATGGGATCACTGTTTGAGAGTTCAGAGCTTCCTAAAATGTAGCTACAAGGAGTTAAAAGAGACACTGATGCCTAAGTGGCTAGTTGGGAGTCTAGAGCAATAGGATCCGCCATAGCTTCAAGTTCTTTCCTATAAGCAGCTTCTTTTCCACAGGGGCCATGATTTTTAAAAGCAAGAAAGTACTGGGTGAGATTGTCGAGGTGCTCAACCAACCACAGAGTCTGAGCATCAGGTAAGGGAACTTGTACTTGATTCAATTAACAGCTGTTGTTCCCTCTCTCGCTAGAGAAGAACAACATTTGGAAAAGGTGACCATGCAGGGATGTTCAGGAAAGGAAAAAGACTAGAAGCAGAGAAGACTACAACCAGAGCCCAGGAGTAAAATCAACAGAGCCTGTATATGAATAGAGAGGTTGGAAATGGAGAGGATTAGACAAATTCTTAAGAAAAGATGACGATTTAGTAGATATTGGGATTAAGAAAAGAGGAAGGAATAAAAAAGATTAAATGACTTGCCAAGGAACATACAGCAAGTTATTGAGGGTCTGAATAAAATCCACAGTCCTTCAGAAAGGAGTTGGCTACTTGGCCCTACTCTCCTTTTCTGGAAAGTTCAATGTATTTTTTCTTTATTGAAAAGGAAATGCAAAATGGAATAATGGGGTTAAGATTCCACAACTCCGAAGCTCCTCTCTGAGTAAAGAGCAAGTTGTGATTACCCAACACAGAAAAACTTGTTTGAGGTTCACTGGTTAATCCTAAATGTCATATTTATATCATCAAAACCAATCCCTTTATAATTTGGTTTGATTCCCAGTTGTTGTGTTTTTCTCATGAGAGACTCTCAAGACTTGACTGACAAAACTGAAATGTTCTTCTAAACACCCAGGAACATTTTCAGGGCTGCCAGCATCCGGCCTTCCCGAGTCCCACAGGTTTCCTTAAAATGTTATACCACCAACGTTGGATGATTCAAGAAGTACATTGTGACTTCAATTATGCAAACTGTATAATAATGAGTAGAAAACAGCAGCAAATATTTTCCTAATTATGTCGGGAACAGACTAAGGAGAGTTTTTTTTTTTTAAACCACGTATTTCCTTATTTTCATATTATTTTTGTACTAGGATGTGTGCCAGTGGTACAGCACCCACTTACGCCTGGTACAGATGGGTGTGCACAATTGTGTACATGCACAGTGTGAGTTTAGACACCACGGGCTAACAGAGTTTTGATTTAGAGACAACCCTGGGCTTTTAGTGAGAGCTAGCATGGGGAAATACATTAACTTAAATAGAATGACGGTGACATGACCTGAACAAGATGAATACAGGAAACATGCTAATGGACCCAGTATACTACACTCAGCACTAAAGTCACCATCTTCTGCTGCTAATTCCCAGGGTCCTTTCTTCCAATTTTCTTGGTGAGAGAAGAAAAACACAGACCACGGAAAGTCAGGGCTTTAGCAATTAGAGAATCAGAGGCATGCCTTTTCCAACTGCAATCCAGCCTTACTTATTACATCCAGATTAATCTTCCTAAAGTGCAGTTTCTGATCGTAGCACTCTCTGATCAAAATCCTACTCCCTCCACGGCATTTGAGAATAACAAGAAAGCTCATTCCAGGCCATAAATCAGTATTTCCATGAAAGCCAACAGGATTCTAGTATTGTTTCCTTCTGATCGCTATGCTTATTCAATTATGGTATACGTTAGCAAAGCGCTTTCACTACTTTAACTGACCAAATCACCACTTCTGTTTTATGTTTATGTATAATTAAATCCAGCCTTTGGATACTAATTCTTCTCTTTGTTTTCTTTTTGTTTAGAGAGGAAATAGGAGCAACTTTTTACTTTCCTGGAGCCCGATCATCATCAGAATGTCACCAGACCTCCGGGCACGGCAAGCCAAGCCTGAGTGCAAACTGGGAGGACCACCCCATACCTCCAACCTGCTAGGAAACCCTGCAGCCCAAAGCAGGAGAGAGCCTTCTGCGGCCCTGACTCAAAGGATGCAGAGGGACACCTTAAGTCTTTCAGGTGGACGCTGCACTTGTGGGCACCTGCGCTGTGCTCAGCAGACGCAGCATAGCCCAGGGCAAGAAGCAGAGCACAAAGCCCAGCGGACCAAGTCAAAATGCAGCAAGACCTGGTGCAGCAGCCACCAATACCCACTGAGCTGCCTTCCTTCTTGAAATAATACCACTTTGCACATACGGGTAGCTTTCCCTATCGTATTATAGTGGTATTCCAGCACACCCACAACCAAAGAGGCCGAACAGCAATGTGTGTAATGTAACATACGTGGCCCCTGTTCACAGGCACACTGTGGGATCCTGAATCTATTCAGTTTGCCATCAACAATCCCTAAAACTAACAGAAAGAGGACAGGCAGCAAGGGAAGACACAGTGCATACAAAGGAACCATGTTTCCACTCCAAACAGGTGCTTGAAAATTGAACAGGCCTAAATGGTAAGTCCCAATGACTCCCTGCTCATTTTCTCCTTTGAGCAACAGGTCCTCAAGTTTACCATGGGGAGCTTAGAATATGACAGGTTCTCAACATCAGTTCTTGTAGCACACACTGTTGGTTGACTACCCAACATCCACATCCTGTTCTTTTCTACCAGAATCTTGATTTTGTTTGCCAGGCCTTAGGAGATTCATCTTACTGATCTAAGCCAATAATGGCAGCTGGTTCTTTTTCACCAGTAAATGGTCTGAGGCTCTGCCCTAGTCCTGGTCTATAAGATCCAAAGGTAATACAGTACTGGCTCTTGCAGGGAAGTTTTTCCCCTGAATAAAAGAACCATCCTACAAGGCTCCTTTGCTCCCCATTCTCCTTCCTGTTTGAGAACAGTCATGTGAAGAGGTGATGCTGGCAGTGATAACAGCCCATGAAGATGTGACGGATGGGAGTGGTAACAGCCCGTGAAGGCAGGTGCTGCCCAACCCCCGACTGACAGTGCAGAAGGGAAAGCAGGAAAGAGACCATGACCTCTGTGACATCTCTACGCCCCTGCACCAACCCTGAAACCAAATGCCCAGACTTCTTGCGATGTGAGATAATTAATGTTTCTGTTGCTTAATCTCCTTTCAGAACAGTACTCTGTTATTTGTACCCAAAGGCTTCTTAACTCTTACAGCCTCCTGCCTTTCCTCCGTCTAGCCACGTTGATTCATACTTACTGACTGCTAAGGGTTAACCATTGCATCAGAGGCCAAAGTCATTGCAATCCCCAAAAGGACTTGGTAAAAAATTAGCAAGAAAACAGTTTAGCACACAGTGCAATTTTGGATTTTAAAACAGCTCTAGTATCAAGCATGGCTTTTAGTGCCAGAGGCATAAATTAAAACAAATAAATGCAGAGGCCTCTCAAGGGGGAAGAAAACATACTGCATAAAGAATCTAATTCACTTTTTTGCCAATAGCTGCTGTTGGCGCTATACTTACATAAACTTACAACAAAGAGAATAAAACCCTTCTAGGAAAATAGGAGACAGAAGTCACTTCAACATCCTAGTCTAGACCCTTGCTACTCAAAGTGGGGTCCATAAACCAGACCAGCATTACCTGTAAGGCTTTAAATGCAGAACCTTGAGTCCCACTCCAGACCTACTGAATCAGAATCTGAATTGCAGCAAGATCCCCAGCTGACCGTACTTGGAAGAAGAGAAGCACTACTCTAGATTACTGTCTTCCTAGCAGGCACTATGGCATGATTCAGTGTGACTAGAAGATCTCAATGCGCAGCCAACCCTACAGCTTCCTCTTTCGCCTCTTGGATGAAGAAAACCATGGCAGTGGAGAAAGAGTGACAGGAAAAAAGCATTCGTGTGTGTATATTCACGTATCTTATGACACAGTAAGTCCAAGGGCAATCCTAAAAATATAAATCATACCCCACACAGAACTATCTAACCCAGCGATTCTCAACTGTGTCTCATTCTGTCCAGTAGAATAAATTCATACACATAGCACACCTCTTTGGGAATACACAAATTTTTATGAAATCGTTTTTAAGTGCATGAAAATAATTTATAATCACAACACTTACTAATGGTTCATCAGTAACAGTTGCTCACTGCAGGTGTGACGGTGCTGGGAGAGAGGCTATAGGTAAACATCACTCTTAGCACACAGATTTATGTGGCACTACTCCTTTGTCTCTCATTTGTGAAAACCTCTGATGAATTGTGTAAGGGTGACAGCAGGTTGGTACAATCTTCTTATTAGATTGATAACCTTGAATCTGCTTACCTTTTAAGCAAGTCAATAAATACACTGGCACCTTTCTATTAATAATCAGTTATTCACACACCACTACAAACTGAGACACACTACTCATCTTGCTTGGAGAGAACCTGGTACCCTAAGAAGAACCAGGTAGAACAAAAGAGGGTCTTCTGACACCTTCACTCCCATTCAATCCCTTCCCCTCACCCACCCCACATCAGGCTTCTGGTTTTCATTTCTATTTATTCCTTCTTGAAAGCAAATGGTGCTTACTGGTCTTGTTTGGCTCTACACGCCATGGCCCCAACCATGGCATGGTGTCCAAGTCATTCACAGTCAGAAAACATAATCTGCAGTATTTCCTAAGTCTGGGCCCTAGAGAATCACTTATCAACTTCTCTAGACAAATCCATCTTCCCTGTCTATTAATGAGGGAGTGGTAGTCATGACCTTCTTTGAAACATCTGAGAATGACAATTTCACAGCCTTTCTCTGACAACAAAAGAAGAAATCATAAGACAGTCTATAAAGGGTAGAGTTTCATCTTTTAAAATAAAAGAAACACAAAGAAGCAGGCCTTCCCATGACTGGGGTCTCATATTGGTAGACTCTTGACATTGCCATCAACCAGTTTCCTTCAAATAGGCTACATCCTTTGCACCTGCTACAAGGAATCAAATCAATTCATGACAGACGAAAGAAAAATTCAATGGGATGATTCTCAGTAAAAATACAGAGGCTGCCACTCCCTCCCCAATTCCTCAGCCATTCTCTCAATCAAGACAATAACAGGGACAAAAAGAATAAGTGGTGGTCAATGCCAACTATATTTGGCTCAGGGTTCAGTTGACTGACAGTCAATTAGCCACAGCAGTGGAGAGCACCAGTTGAACAAAATAGCAAACCACAGATAATCTGCCCATCTATGTCAGAGCTACAGAACCCTTGTCCCAAAGCAGCTGAATTTTCAGTAAGAAGTGGAGTCAGTGGTCACACCTGGAGGAGCAACAGAAGGGAAGGTTGAAGCAGGAGTCTCAGGCCAGCTGTGCTGAAGGTTTCAGGCAAGAGAAAAATTTTTCAAGTCCAATGATACACGTGACCAAGACTCACTAGAGGTCAACTTTCTATCAAATATGATAATTACACTGAACAAAGGAAAAACACAGATAATTCTCACACCACGTGTCCATTCATCCCTGGATCCCCAACATGGGGTGGGAGGACTATTTTTAAAGATGCTCTGGTAAAAGCGGCCACAGGACACAGCCTTGGCTTACTCCCCTCTCTATGCCCAAAACCATCCTCTGATTTAAATTCTTTAAAATAGTACTGAGAATATCTTCAATGACGGCAACTGATACAAGATAGGTCCTCGGAGAACATCCTGTCAACCTTCCTTACTTTACAATGGAAGGAACTGAGCCCTGGGGCTGCTGAACTGTCAAAAGGCAGAGAGTAGGGGTGAAACCTAATGGCAAGAAGTGAAAGTGAAGTCTGAGGAGATCTGAGAGTGATATGCTTTTATGACCTTCAGAATGACCTTAGGTCCACAGTTACTCAGCAGTCCTCAGACACTTCATCTGAAGGACCTATTGTTCTGAACCCACAGAGTTGTTGTAAGGAGAGCACCAGGTAAGTATATTATACAAGTATTATTGTTTCCCAAGCCAAAGGTATGCTTTAGAGTCAGCGAGGGCTTCTGGCTGGCCATATCCACAGAGACAGGCACGAACGACTTAGATCAAGTATTAAAAAGTCTAAATTTCCAATGCAATATTCATATACCTGCAGGTGATCTTTTTTTTTTTTTTTCAGCCAACCAATGTTTTATTTAAACCTGTGAAATGCTATGCAATTGCTGAGGAGTGATTTACTTCCAATTATGTGGTCAGTCATCTTAGGCATCAGGCAGCCACAGTGATAATGGCCACCCCTCTTCCTGGGAACTCGGTAGTGTTAGGCAGTTTTCAGCCAAGTGGCTGCTAAAAATCGCTATAGCTCTGTGCTTGGGACTGAAAGCCCTGGTGGCGTGCGCTCATGAGGGGGATCTCTTGATCTGTAGGTTGTACAGATCCACGGAAAAAGCAATGGTTTCCCAGGCAGGGTAGCGGAATAACTCACTGCCTCCCTTGGATGGGGTTGGGTGCTCCCCTTGCCCAGTGTGGTTCCCAGGTGGGCCATCACCATCACCCTACTTTTCCTCACTCCCCATGGGTAATGCCCCTGCCCAGTCAGTACCTTGAGAGAACCTGGATACCTCAGTTGCTGGTGCAGGATTCACTAGCTGTTTTTATTCTTCTCATTGGGAGCCTTCAACTGCAGCTGCTTTTAGTCGGCTATCTTGGCCCCTGCCTCCCAGGGATAAATTTGACAAAAGAAGTGCAAGGACTTTACACTGGAAGATTTCCTTATGCTAAAATAAATCAAAGTGCTGAATAAATGGAAAGACATTCCATATTAAATAATATTGTAAAGAATACAATACCCCACAAATTGACCTACGAATTAAATGGAATCCCTTCAAATTTCAAGTATAGTTTCCATAGTTGTTATAGAAATTGACAAGCTTTCTCATATTTTCCTATATTTCTATAGTTTTTATAGAAATTGACAAGCTTTCTCAAAATTCACATATATATGCAAAGTAAACCCAAAACACAAACACAATCCTTAAAAGATATAACATAATTTGGCCAGGCGTGATGGCTCATGCCTGTAATCCCAGCACTTTGGGAGGCAGAAGTGGGCCAATCACCTGAGGTCAGGAGTTCAAGACCAGCCTGATCAACAAGAGAAACCCCATCTCTACTAAAAATACAAAATGAGCCAGGCATGATTGCACATGCCTGTAATCCCAGCTACTTGAGAGGCTGAGGCAGGAGAATCACTTGAACCTGGGAAGCGGAGGTTGCGATCAGCTGAGATTGTGCCATTACACTCCAGCCTGGGCAAGAAGAGTGAAACTCCATCTCAAAAAAAAAAAAAAAAAAAAAAGGAAAAACAAAATTATGTAACTTAAAATTAATAAAACTAAGTTTTATTTTATTTGCTACAAAGTAACAATAATCAAGCCTGTGGAGGTAGCACAGGGACAGATTAACAGAACAATGAAATAGATAGGAAGTTTCATTAATAAACATGCATTTATGGTAAAGTGATTTTAACAAAGGGGCCAAGAAATTTCTGAGTAAAGAAAAGTCTTTTCAACAAATGATACTGGAAAATTAGATACTGGCCTGCAAAATAATGACACTGGATTCCTAACTCAAATCACACATCAAAAAACAAACCACCTAAGCAACTAAAATAAGTTAAAAAGATCATACACTAAAGTGTAACTGCTGAAACTAAAAAATTCTTAGGAGGAATATTAAATTTTTGTAACCTTGCATTAGGCAATGATATTTTAGATTTTACACCAAAGGATAATCAAAAAGAGAAAATATACTTCACCAAATTTAAAATGTTTTCTTCTTCAAACACCATGAAAATATAAAAATGGAAGTCACTGAATGAGAGAAATCATCATAGCTAATACTTCGATATGGGATTTTTCATCTCGAGAATTGAATTCATTTTTGTTTCTAAAGCCATGCAGCATGTGGTAATCTGGTAATGTGGTATGGCAGCCCCAGCAAACTTGATAGTCTATCAGAAAAAACATAGGATGTCCCCTATGTGGCTGAGATGACTGCAGAACTGAATCACAATCTTCACCAGCACAGAAAGGATGCACCATTGTGGGAAACAGCCTCACTTGTGGAATATTATGAAGACAAGTGAGGGCTTTTTCTGACCTGGCAGGGTTATGATGATATGTTTTATAAGACTAAAAGTTACAAAGAAATGACAGAAGAGCCCAAACCCCTCCTTTTCCTCTAGAAACCACTCAATTTAGAGTAATGGTGGGAGGTCTGGAAGAGCAGTGGAGCTGAGTGCTACATAGAATACTTGGGGCAAGTTAAAACAATAAACACAGGGACAACATGCAGAGATACTCATGGCCTATTGTAAAGTAAAAACAATGAAAAAGTGTTTTCTCTGATATTTTTAGAAGTATGTGAACAGGGACTTTGCACCTAGCCAAGTTAGGTGCACTGGGGACTAATGGAGGCCAGATTCCTTTGGGAATGGGATTATCGGCCACTAAATTAGCATAAATATAGGAAAGAGCCCAGGGGAGTCTCTGTACTCAGGTTTGGGACCTGGGCCCACCCTGGTCATCTCAGGTCCTTGTCTGTGACGGCATTCTGTGCTCACTCTCACGCCTGCCCAGCAGTGACCCATGGTTGATAATGTGGTGCTACTGTCTTTTGTCCAAGGAGATAGAGTTGGATCTATCAAACAGCTCTTCACTGATCTCCTGCATGGAATTCTGCAAATAGAGTACCCAGCAAATTGATTGAGAGGTGTTAGTGGCCTGCTTGGTTGTTCCCACAAGGACATACTCTGACTAAATTTCTGCATCCTAAATCAGACACAGGGGAGCATCTTCATGAACTTCCAGCCAGGGCAAAAACCACATGACAACTTGAGGTCTCAGAATCAAATCTGAGTAAACAAGCTTGATCCCCAACACTCACCTTCCCATCCTGCCAGTCATGACCTGGGCTATGAACGCAGTAGAGTTCCAGCACCTAACAACCTGCTCCTTCCCAGGAAGAGCCTCACCTCACCTTCTGCTCCCCACCCCCCTACACACATATGGTGATGAGGAGAGGGGATGAGGTTGTCTAGATGGGATCTCAAGTGAGGACTGACCTGGAAGGTGCTACCCTGTGGTTACTTTGGGGTACCTCTTGCCAAATGGCCTGAAGCATGGATGTTGGGAGATTGAGAGCTGAGCCAAATTCTGCATCTTTAGAAAAGGCTCTCACTGAAGCAAGAGCTTTGAAAAGTTGGGATACAGCAGAACATCTTGATCTCTTGACAGTCTCTGGCTAACTAGGCTTGATAGGAGACTGTCTTCAGAAATCTGAGTGTCTGGTTACCAATGTTCTAAGTTCTGTTGGGGGTCTTTCACCAAGCAAGTGAGGCCACTTCTTCAAGATTTTGTTATTCTTTTACTAAGACCTACCCAAAGGCTTCTCTAGAATGCTGACTGCTTATCTTCCTTCCCCATGTTATTTTATTACCTGCACACAATTATGCAAACAGACCCCTCTCCCCCAGCCTCTGAAAAGACTCAGTGAAGCCCGGACTATAGGTTGAGGAGAGCTAGGTCAGAACCTCCTTTTAATAAATTTACCAATTATGTCATCCTAGATACGTCATTGTGCTTTTCAGGGGATCCACACTCTCCCAACCTGCACAACGGAGATCATGCTAGTTACTCAGTTCTAAGATAACTCATCAGGAGCTACCTAATTCTAAGGGAACTCATCAGGGGTATGTAAAATAATGCAACGACTGTGAGTTGGTATCACATGTAGCTAATGTACAAACACAGAGATGGAAGAATCACATGTGGTGCGACTACTCAATCATGCCGGGGTTTATCAGTTGCATGTTGGGAGAGCTGCTTCCCCTCCAGATCTCATTTCCCAAGATCCAGCATAAGGGAGTTGAAATTAAATAAAATTTTGAGATTGTCATTCTGAGGCAATAAACCTTCCAAGGTCTTCTCATTCTATTTAGAATTAGGACCATCTGTCTCACCTTAGCCTCTGTGGTGAGCAGCCTCCATGATGGTTCAGGAAGATCCCCATTTCCCAGTATACACACCCTTGTGTAACCAGCAAGTGGTTCGTGACTCACCTCTAGGCAAAAGAATACAACTGAAGATATGAAATGTCTCTTCCAAGATTTTTTTTTTTTGAGACAGAGTTTCGCTCTTGTTGCCCAGGCTGGACTGCAATGGCGTGATCTTGGCTCACTGCAACCTCCGCCTCCCAGGTTCAAGCGTTTCTCCTGCCTCAGCCTCCCAAGTAGCTGGGATTACAGGCATGTGCCACCATGCCTGGCTAATTGTTTGTATTTTTAGTAGAGATGGGGTTTCTCCATGCTGAGTAGGCTGGTCTCAAACTCCCGATCTCAGGTGATCTGCCCACCACGGCCTCTTCCAAGATTTAATTACTAAAATATTGTCATTTGCTTCTTACTTTCTTTCTCTGGTGCCCTTAATTCCTTCCTTCTTTCCCCACCCCTTGTGGCATATACTTTGCTCTGTAGAAGCAAGCTCCAACAATTTGAGCTTCTCTACTTGCAGGCCTGTGTGACAAAGAATGGAGGGAATACCCCGAGCAACAGAAAGGAACTCAGGCCTGATTCCAAACTGAATGATGCCACAACTAATTAGTTTGAGCTTTGGAAACCTATCCTTCCCCAGGTAAGCCATAGTTGAGTTGACAGCTCATGAGAAACCTTGAGCTACACACCCTAACTAGATTTTCTGGGCAGTTGGCATAAAAGACTTAGGAAGTATAATGCAGGCGAATGAGCCTTTGGGACAATCAATGAATGATCCAAAGCTTCCTTTGTTGTAGGATTGAGAATATGTAACCTACCTCCTCTTTTAAATAAATATTTAGAAAGGACAGAAAAATAAATGTGAATAACATATGCAAAATAATTTAGTAAATGAAGAATGGTATGAACAAATAGAAATTTGATGAAGCAGAGTGGTTAGTACTTAGAAGCCCCTGCAATGTTTGGGGATTATTCTAAGCCATTTACACATGGACTTAATTCCTGAAATGTATAATACAGAAGTTCATTGAAAAATGACAAACCGACTCATTTACAATTGTTAGGTAATATTAAGACCATCACAGAAATAAAATGTTTGGTATACAGTAACTAAATGAACATATACATTCTAAATACCTTTGTTAAAGTTTGACTAATTAGGTAGAGACAAATGGGTAGCATTTTTCACAAGTAAAGAGAAGACACACATTATATTCCAGTACCAGAGGTGAAAAAAATAAATGGCGAAGTGTAGGCCTAACAATGTCATGAGTTTTACGAGGGCAGAAATTCAATAGGTCACCATTTTCTAGGCAACTAAAACGACATTAGAAATTATAAATTGTAACCAAGTACTATCTAGCCACACAAATTTCCCTTGTCTCTTTTAATTAATTTATAGAATAAGCAGAAAATCCAATTTTTTGTGTAAATTCAGGAACATATTAAAAAGGAAATAGAGTGATTAAGCCAAAAGACTTGAATTCAAATTCAGGTAAATAATTTTATCAACATTAACTTAATGTTATAGAAAACAGTAATTCTGGCTGTATCTAGATCAGTTCTGTTCATTGGTGAGAAGTATATATTTTCAGAAGCGTGCAAAAAACAAATGTTTAAGTATCAAAAAAACTACTGTTTACAAATTCCTATTACCACATGGCATATTTGAGAGGAATGTTCTGAATGAAGAAACAGGATATCTCATAAGATGCTGCTGTATGAGCCACAATGTCTATTGAAATATTTTACTCATGTACACTGTGGATATTTGTGCTTTTAGGAAAAATGCTATATGTTATTAAATATTTTAAGATAAACAACTTAAAAATCCTCGAGAAGTTACAAGAACCTTTAAGTTGCTGAATGGAGTTAAAGGAAAGTATAAGAACTCTACAGGAGTAGAAATAAATCAACAGAATGACCCAGAGTAGTGAAACTAAGAAAAAAATGCTCCCTTCAGACACTGACTCACCCCAAGGATGTCAAATCTATGTGTGTTCATCTTGCTCCCAGGGAAAATGGAAGAAACAATGGAAATAATATGACTATATATACCCCAAATATGGTATCTCCCAATAGTGAGAACCAAAGGAAAAACTGAGTGACATAAAAAGGAAGGAATGTCGGAAGAAAAAATATGCAATAGCTTTGCACACTGGAATTCTATTTAAAATGTTTAAATGAATACAATGAAAAGTAGAAAATCAACATTTATTTTTGTGGAAAGAACAAGAAACTAAAGTTTAAAAGCCACATTTGCAAAATAGCCCAATAGAATGTGAATAATGCAAAATTAAGTTACTAGACAATGTATAGGTTCACCACTAAACTAAACAGGGATAAAAGGACTAGTGAACTAGAATACTGAGCAGAATGAATATAGCCAAATACAGAAGAAATAAAATTTCATAAAATAAAATTTTTATTTTAATTAAATAAGGACTAGAATGAGGAGTAAAACATGCCTAACTGTTGCACTAGGACAATGAGTATGAATTGGCCACAACAAGTAAGGCCAGTCAGATCCAAGGATTGGTTAAACAGAATCTTTCCCTCCATGGGAGTAGCTAAAAGCACACATTTCTAAGGTCATGGATAGAGAGAGGAATGAATTGTTCCCATTTCTGCAATCAGTATCATAATGCCTTTTCTTGCCTGTTGCAAGTCAAGTAACTAGTCTATTAAGAGGCTTGGATGGGACTCAGGGTCAACTCTGCCTGACTCCAAACCCATGAACTCCGTGAGCCCTTGAGGTTCTGGACAGTGCCACTTCTGCGACAGAAGCAGGATTCCTTAGACATTCTCATCCATCTATTGCTCTTCACTATTGGGACTAATCTTCTTTGAACAATGCTTCTGAAGCAACTTGGAAGGTCTTCAAATAATTTGAGAAAGTGTCTGAGAATCAAGCTTAGGACAGCAAGGCCCAACATTATTCATTTTTTATCATCAGAGAAATTGGAAAACACATAAGAACACACTCCATATCTTTGCAAATTCTCACATTTGCAAATTCTTTTCATTTTGGTATTTTCAGATTATTTATGCTTTCAACAAAGATTAAACCAATTTACTGTGCCTGAAATAACCTCTTACTCTAAAAGCAAGTGATATAAAAAATAGATCGGTACACAGATATTTCCTCCTGCTGCCATTTCCAAGACTCCAAACACAGGAGTGTTCATAGGCCAAATACCTGCAGCACACATAGAAATGACACACAGCTAATGCATCCCTTGCCCTGAAACAGTGGGTCTCACCCCTGACTCCACATTATCAAGTCACATGTAGGGGTTTTACAATTCCCAAGACCCAAATTGCAACATACCAATAAAATCAAAATCCCTGGTGTAGGGCCCAGACATCAGTATTATTTAAAGTTCTCCAGGTGATTACAGAGTGTAGCCAAGCCCCCAAAGTACTGCTTTAAGCCAAATGTTTTTGGTGTACTAGTTGCAAATTGTCTCCTGAATGAATATAAAATGTTTACGCCTGAGTTGCCGCCTTTCAGTCATACCTGTATTAAATCTACTCATCTTTGGCAGGAACTGACCTTTGCTACTCCTTTTGTTCCTGATCAACATACTCCACATGTACTGAGTGCAGATTGTGCCCAGGGTCCTGTGCTAGGTGTCCTGGCCTTCAGAGCATCACTGTGGAGAAAAGACTTTGCTGGGAAAAGTTTCATCTCAAAAAATCAAAACCACGCCACTTACCAACTTAAGGCAAAAATGGAAAGACCCAAGAGGTGTCCAAAAGATCAGGACATTAATAGATAGTTTAGAATATTCAAACTCATCTGATAATGCCATGAGAGATCGTGTTCCACTTTACAACAAAAGAAAACACTGACAATATTCTGAGAGAGTGAGTTAGGATTGCTGTGCAAATATGTAATACTTAACTTTTTTATTGATATACAACATGCATACAGAAATACTCATGTGAAACTTTATGGTTTATAACAGAGACTTTACATAAGTGAGGAGTGGAACCAGCTTTACTCCTGCCCAGAAAATAACTTTCTCCCTTCCTTTCTGTCCAAAGGTAAACAAGATCCTGAGAAAACATTGTAAATAAATATTGCACATGTATACAAATGTTATTAAAACATAAAAATAAAATAGCATATAGACCTGTTACCCAGATTCAACTACTAATCATGTATCACTTCTGCTTCATCTATACTTCAACCCTTTCCCTACCCCCACCCAGTTAACTTTTTAAAGATATTTTTTGTGAAGATGTACATACACTGCAAGGCAAAAACCTTAACTAGAACTTTTAGACAAATAGATAGACCCATATAAACTTCACCCCTTTTCAAAGCAATACTTTCATCATCCTCAGAAAATTCACTTGTCTTTTGTCCCAGGTAATTTTTGTTTCTCTGGCAGAGATTATCTCTGTGTTGATTTCTTTCACCATAGGATTATTTTGCCTGAAATAGTAAAATATACAAATACATAAAGTACAATTTTGTGTCCAACTTTTCTCTCATTGAGGTTTATGAATTTTATCCAGGATGTGTGCTTGTTTTTTTGTACTTCTGAGCTGTATTTTATTCTAAATGCTATACAATTAGTTTATTTTCTTATTGATGGACATTTTGGTTGTTTCCTATTTTGGGCTATTATGATTAAAAATATATAAATATTCTTGTGCAAATACATATTTTATATTTTATTCCTTTATTAGCATTTGCATTACACTTCTTTGTATTTTTTAGTGGTTGCTGCAGGGAATACAATATGAATCTTTAACGTATCAACCAAATCTACTTTTAGAGTTAACACTGTACTGTCTTAAATATAAAACATGAGACGTTGCTACAGAACAGTTCCATTTATCTTCTTATTCCATGTGTTATAAATTTTACAACTAAAAATTATAAACCCTACAATTCAGTGTTATAATTTTTTTCAAATAGTCACAAGTCTAAGAAATTTTAAAAAAAAAGGTACTAGTAAATATTAGACGATAGATACTTAAAATATGAAAATACGCATTTTTTTTTTGTTGTTGAGATGGAGTTCCACTCTTGTCGCCCAGGCTGGAGTGCAATGGCACAATCTCAGCTCACAGTAACCTCCACCTCCCAGGTTCAAGTGATTCTTCTGCCTCAGTCTCCCAAGTAGCTGGAATTACAGGCGCCTGCCACCACACCTGGCTAATTTTTGTATTTTCAGTAGAGACAGGGTTTTACCATGTTGGCTGGGCTGGTCTCAAACTCCTTGACCTCAGGTGATCCACCCACCTCGGCCTCCCAAAGTGCTGGGATTACAGGCATGCACCACGGTGGCTGGCCCAAACATACTCTTTAGTGTTTGTTTAAGTTTTTCCTGAAATGTTTGAATCCCTCCGGGAATCTTGCCTACAGTAATTATTACTGTTATGTTCTAGTGTTGGTTATTTCGCATTATCCAATTACATTGATTTGTATTTTGAATATTGCAAGATTTCCTTCCTTCTTTCCTTATTTATTTAATCTCTTTTACGTCAGTAGAGATGTGTGAATATTACTTTATTCTCTGGGCTGTAATCCAAAGCTATCATTATTTATTGCCCATATTGTTGCAGCTTGGACCATTGGGAGGTCTTTCAGGTTGGCTCCCTTTGACAAGTGCCCATCAACTGCATTAAGCGCTTTTTTCTTTGTGGCTTTAAAAGATACTCTAGCTCAACTTGTATTTTCCAACTTCAGCCTAGAATTATCCATTTTTACGTGGAGCCTTGGTTCCTTTTAACGAATGGCTTAGAAACCAAGACTGTAGGCCCAGGTGTATTAATTGATACTAGATGTCACTGCTTCTTGGCCCTCAAGAGTTTGGAACTCTATCTATCTCTGAATCATCTGCCTGTCTCTCTGTCTGTCTGTCTGTCTATCCATCCATCCATCCAGATATATTAGACATGGGTTCATATTGATATTTCTAACTTTAGGCTAGAATCACATCTAGCATTCACCCTTTAACTTTTGTGAATTACACTGAGAAACGGCCTCCATATATTACATAATAACATGTACATAATAACATGTAAAATAGTTTCAGAATAGCTAATTCATATCCTTGTGGGAAAATATTACTCAGTAGAATACAATGTTTGTGTAGTCTTACAGCACTCAATCAAAATAGAGTTTTTCAAAGTGACTTAGATCCAGACTTTTTATCCCCATCCTCTTCAGTAGGGCTATGTCAATAGGTAGATGACAGATAATTTGTTTGTTTTTAGACAGAGTCTTATTCTGTCACCCAGGCTGGAGTGCAGTGGCGCAAACTTGGCACACTACAACCTTCATCTCCTGGGTTCAAGCAACTCTCCTGCCTCAGTCTCCCAAGTACCTGGGATTACAGGTGTGCACCACCACACCCAGCTAAATTTTTGTATTTTCAGTAGAGACAAGGAATCACCATGTTGGCCAGATTGGTCTCAAACTCCTGACCTCAAGTGATCCTCCCACCTCAGCCTTCCAAAGTGCTAGGATTACAGGTGTGAGCCACTATGCCTGGCCAGATGACAGATAATTTGTGATACAATGAGATTCATTTGTCACTGTGTGCATTACGTATGTATTTCCCCAGCACCCTGGTTATTTTTTTTTTAATTTGCATTGAGTAAAATTTACTCTTTGTGGTGTACAGTTCACTGGGTTTTGACAATTTGTAGCCACATACCTACTTCCACAGTACCACACTAAACTGTTTAATCATCCTCTAAATTTTTTCCTGCTGCCCCTTTGTCATCAATGCCTGTCCTCCTCCCATTCTTTGGCAACCACTAATCATTTTTCCATCCCTTTCATCTTTTATGCAATGTCATAAAATAGAATCATACAACATATAGCCTTGTTGATCCAATAGCCCTAATTTAGAGAAATGTATTTAAGATTCATACATGTAGTAGTGGAGACGGACAGTTTGTTCCTTTTTGTTAACAACAAAATTCTTTTGTATAGACATATCACAGTTTATTATCCATTTACCTATTGAGGGACATAAGATTTATTTCTAGCTTTTTGCAAATATGAATATAGTGGCAACAATATCCACAACCAGGTTTTAATCACTAGTTTTCAGTTTTGTATAATAAATGCCTAGGGTTGGGACATCTGTTTCAAATGATATATGAGTAACTTTACAAAAAATGGTTTAACTACTTTCCAAAGTTACTATGTCATTTTGTGTTCTGAATTTGAGTTGCTCCAAATCCTAACCAGGGCTTGGTATTCACATTTTAAAAAATTATTTTTACCATTCTCATAGGTGCTTACTGTGGCTTGGTTTCATTTTTTACAGAAGTCTGCTGAGTACAGATTCTTGTGTTGATACTAGGTTTTCCTATCTGAACTTAAAAAATGTAATTCCATTGTCATTTGCAACCATTACTTTTTATGACATATTATACTACACTTATATTGTTTTTCCTTTTACGTAATTTCTTGCTTTGAACTGGCTGTTTTCAAGATTTTATATCTTTGACACTACTTTTACTTCAACTAAATGGTCAGAATTTTGTATTGTAACTAAATAGATCACTGTGGAGTTACTAATGTTCTCAGATTAATTTCTAAGCACCATTAAAATTTTTTTTTTTTTTGAGATGGCATGATCTCAGCTCACTGCAACTTCTGCCTCCCAAATTCAAGTGATTCTACTGCCTCAGACTCCCAAGTAGCTGGGATTACAGATGGGTGCCACCACACCTGGCTAATTTTTATATTTTTAGTAGAGACGGGATTTCACTATGTTGGCTAGGCTGGTCTTGAACTCCCAACCTCTGGTGATTCACCAATCTCAGCCTCCCAAAATGCTGGGATTACCGGCATGAGCCGCCATGCCTGGCCAGCACCATTAAATTTTATGAAAACGTTCTTAAAATCCAAGAGTACATATAAGCAACATTTTATAAGCTTTGAAATAAGAAAATCATACAATTATTCTTACATAAATCATAGGCAAGAAAAAAGGATTTGTATGGGATAGAGTTTGAACCCAGAAGATACCAGATTTATGAGAGAAAAATTCAGTGTACTATAGAGAAACTATTTTGCTTTGAGAATTTGTGAAGTTTCTAGTTTGGTAGTAATCAACTGTTCTCAAATTTCCTGTTGTGATCCATGATTTTCTTTTCCATTTGAAGATAGGTACACACATGTGCATTTCTGCTGGTATAGTTCTCTTACATCTTTTTCTTTCTATCTTGATATATCTGTATATTCCACTTAATGTAAGTTAAAGCCAAGAAAAATCTGTAAGTGTTCAATTGGATTGAAAAAGGGCATGTATAAAGAAAACAATTGAATAGAATTTTTAAAATAGTGATTCAAGATTTTAAATGTATGGCTTTTAAGTATACTCCCATATAATCTTCATTATAACTGCTTTAGCACATTAGTAGCTACAAAAAGCTGGAAAAAATACAATATAGTAACTATGAGAATATTATCAATATTAAAGTCCTCCTGAAAATTGATATGAAGTATTTTTACAATCTTTCAGATATGAATTTTCACTTTTCTCTCATATCCATGAAGACATTTTTATTTTTAACACATCAAATAATATTCAAGATTACTACTTCAGTGTATTATAATGGTATGCCAGTATTTTAAATAACTGATCAGTTTTTTTCTACTTAAGGGGCAATTGATGTAATAAATCAATTCAGACTATTCCTCTTTTACTTTAGCATAGAATAATAATGCCCTAGATATGTACTATATGCTTACATGCATTACCATTTTATAATTTAAACACAAAGAGCATCTTTTAGATTTTCTTCACACATTTTATATCTGCCATTAAACTTCCATGAAAATAAATTGATATTAATGATATTCATCTACCCTAAAACAACCTATCACAGCTCTGATGCAGAAAAAATAGACCATATGTTTTTATATAAACCAGGCACTAAGGTATAACAACTAATTTGAGAAACAAAATAAATAACTGCTTTGGCTTTAGAGTAATTCTCCATAATAAACACTCTTATTATTTAATTTAAAGTCTGAGGATCTGTGCTTTAGTCCTTTTTTGTGTAAGTCTCGACACATTCAGACTTGAGTGTTGATTAAATACTTCCTCCCATTTATTCAATCTGTAAAGTCTGTTTCCCTATAAACTCTATGGTAATTTTTAAGTTCTAAATTTTGGATAAAACTCTTTCCACACTTACTACAACTACAGAGATTGTCTAGTATGAATTTTCTCATGTCGAGTAAGGGTTGAGGAGCGAGAGAAAGACTTGCTACATGCTTTGCATTTGTAAAGTTTTACTCCAGTATGAATTCTATGATGTTTAGTTAGGTATGAACTACAGTTAAAGGCTTTGCCACATTCTTTACATATGTAGGGTTTCTCTCCAGTATGAATTTCTTGATGTCGAGTAAGGCGTGAACTACAATTAAAGGCTTTGCCACATTCTTTGCATTTATAGGGTTTTTCTCCAGTATGAATTCTCTGGTGGACAATAAGACCTGAGGAATGAGAAAAAGATTTGCTACATGATTTACATGTGTAAAGTTTTTCTCCGGTATGAATTCTCTGATGTTTAGTTAGGTATGACTTAGAGTTAAAGGCTTTGCTGCATTCTTTACATTTGTAGGGTTTCTCTCCAGTATGAATTCTCTTGTGTTGAGTAAGGACTGAGGACAGTCTAAATGATTTTCCACATTCTTTACATTTGTAAGGTTTCTCTCCAGTATGTATTCTCTCATGGTGAGTAAGGACTGAAGACAGTCTAAATGATTTACCACATTCTTTACATTTGTAAGGTTTCTCTCCAGTATGAATTCTCTGATGCACAAGAAGATGTGAAGAATAAGTAAAACATTTGCTACATGCTTTGCATTTGTAAAGTTTTTCTCCAGTGTGAATTCGCTGATGGCTATTAAAATATGAACTAGAATTGAAGGCTTTGCCACATTCTTTACATTTGTAGGGTTTCTCTCCAGTATGAATTCTTTGATGTTGAGTAAGGTGTGAAATATAGTTAAAAACCTTGTCACATTCTTTACATCTGTAAGGTTTCTCTTCATTATGGATTATCTCATGTTTTCTTAGACTCGACAATTTACTAAGGATTTTCTCACCATTATTACGTCTGTGTGACATTTCTCCAATATTAATTCTCTGAGGCTGAGTATGTTTTGATGACTGGATAAAAGTTTCTACACACTTATTACATTTGGCAGACTTCTCTTGAACATGGATACTCTGATGGATATGGTTGGTACATTCATGAAAGACTTTCTCAAATTTTTTACATTTGTAATGGTTCTGTAGAAAATGAGTTTTCTGATGTCTTCTGGGGCTTATGCCTCGGCTTAATGTTGTATCAGATTTATTGTACTGATTTTTCTCTGCAAGACAAATATCCTGGTAATTATTTAGGGTAGAATCCTGTTTAAAGGCTGTCAAAGTTTTATCATATGTGTGATATGTTCCCAAATTATCTATGCCCTGATATTGATTAAGCAATCATGAATGAACGAAGACCTTTCTATACTGATCACAGGCAGAACAAGGTGTTATTTGTTGGTGAAACAAACTTTTAACAAAGGACCCATCAAATTGATCATATTTAGAAATCACCTCTTCAATTTGAAATCTCTCATTTTCAGAAATATTTGACTGAACATTTACTCCAGTTCTATATCTTAATTGGTTTATATGATTATTTGAAACATGAACTAAGCCACTATTCAGATTTTCCAAATTTCCTTTCAAAGAAAAGCCACGTTACAAAAATTGATGTTGACATTCAGTTACAGAAACACATGGTTTAGAAAAGGCAACTGACATAGATTGAGTCTTTTCATGTTTTTGACCTCTTTTAGTACTGATGTTTTTCCTATAAGTAGTTGTCCTACATTTTGTATGTCCATCATAACAGTCATTGTGACCTTCACACTTACCGTCACTTTTGGACTCTTTCCTTAAGAGTAAATTCTGAAGTCCACAGCTCCCATATCCATCCAATATCACTTTTTGGAATGATGCTTCTATGCACTTCTTTCTCAAGAGGGCTTGACTATCATGAGAAAATGTATCTGAAAGATACCAAAAGTTTTGAAAATGCCAATTACTACATTCAGGTGAAAATACTTTATAAATCTAATACACAAAATTACAACAAGTTGAGAACACCATGACAGTTGAATCAAAAACTTGAAGCCCCTTGGTTTTCTCAATTGATATATGTACTTATATATAATAGGGGGACTAAAGCCAGTTGAGTTTGCAGTGCCTAGGTGAACACAAAGCCAAGAATGGCTGCATCCAGAAGGAAGAAAGTTTGTTGTATTTGTGCACCACAGCACAGTGCAGTTACACAAAAACTTTTCAAATTGTGTTTCACCCTCAGGAAAGAAAAAAAAATGGAGTGAAACATATGTCTAAACTTCTGGGTTATTCTGGGGCTATCTAAAGACTGGATATTGCTTCCTTTAATATGTAACGTTGAAGAAAATGGTGATATATTTGAAATGACATGTCAGGTCAACTGAGAATAAAGATGAATGCCTGTTACAACAACAGAGAGACAGAGACATTAGTGCCTATGACAGTCATCAAAGGGAGAGGTGAAAGGCTCCTAAGAGAAAAAAAACGCAAATCTTTTACATAGGTAAATACACACAGTAGACCAGAGAAGACACACCTTAAAACAGTTTGAAGAATTTCCCATAATGACTAGAGTGCCTGATGGGTATCTGTTTTCCCCTGTACAAATTCATTCCATAAAAGATGGAATAGGTAGTTATTTCTTAATTGATCAAAATATCAATAAAATCACAAGAAAAAGTAATCAAAAAACACGATCCAATCAAAGGACCAAAATGAAAGTGAATCTAAAGAAGTAGAAATCTATCAACTAACATACTACCATCCAAGTGAAGCTAGACAAGTAATCTGTTAATTAATTTTAAAATAATTTAAAATATCTTTGTCTTATAGACAAGGTCTTGCACTGCCACCAGCCAGAGTGCAATCATAGCTCAACAGAACCTTGAATTCCTGGCCTAAAGCAGTCAGTCACCCTACCTCACTTTCCCAAGTGGCTATGACTACAGGAGTGCACCATCACATCTGAATACTTTTTAAAATTCTTTGTACAGATAGGGTCTTGCTAGGTCACCTAGGATGCTTAAGAATTCCTGGCCTCAAGGAATCCTATAGCCTCAGACTCTCAAAGTCCTGGGATAACACCAGCAACTGCACCTGGCATTCTCTGTTTTCTTTAAGAAATGAGGACATTAACCCAACAACCACATGAAAGGAAAAGGATATATTACATACTGATAAAGAGTTCAATTCAATAAGAATACTTAAATATGCTAAACACGTACCCACTAAACTTTGGAGCACCAAGATTCATAAAACAGGTACTTCCAGACCTGAGAAAAGAATTAGCGACATACTAACAGTGGGGTACTTCAACACCCCATGGACATCATTAAAACATTGAGGCAGAAAATTAACACAGAAATTTTGGACATCAATTCCACATGACAAAATGGACCTAATAGGCATCTACAGAATAGACCAATTGGAACCAATAGACATCTACAGAATACTTCACCTATCAACAACAGACACACATATCTTTCATATGCACACAGGACACACTGTAAGATTGACCCTATATGCTCAGCCAGAAAGCAAGTCTCAATAAATTAAAAAAAAAAAATCAAAATCATATCAACCATACTCTTGTTCCTTTTCTTTTCTTTCTTTCTTTTTTTTTTTTTTACTGTCTCCAGTAATGGGTATTAGCAATTTTTTTTGTTTCTTTTTTTTTTTTCTTCACTACCAACCATACACTTGAACTAAAATAGAATAAAAACAGAAAACAATACCAGGAAGATCTCTCAAAACCACAGAAACACATAGAAATTGAACAACTGGCTCAACAAATTTTGAGTAACAACGAAATCAAGGCACAAATCAAAAAGTTCTTTGAAATAAGTGAAAACAGAGAAAACACATACCAAAATCTTTGGGACATAGCTAAAGCCACATTAAAAGAAGTTTATAACACAAAATGCCTACTTCAAGAAGTTAGATCTCAAATTAATGATGTAAGATCACATGTAAAGAAACTAGAAAAAGAAAACTCAGTTGAGGACAAGGCAAGCAAAAGAAAAGAAATAACTAAAATCAGATAACTGAATTAAACTGAGACCCCAAATTCCATACATCAGCAAGACCAAAAGTTGCTTCTTTGAAAGGATAAACAAGATCAATAGACCACTAGCTAGGTTAACAAAGAAAAACAGAAGATCCAAATAAGCACAATCAGAAACAACAAAGGGGGCATTACAATCGATCCCACAGGTGTACAGAAGATTCCCAGAGGCTTATAAACCCTTCTATGCACATAAAGTAGAAAATCTAGAGGAAATGGAGAAATTCCTAGAATCACAAAATCGCCAAAGATTAAACAGGGAAGAAACTGAAACCCTGAACAAACTAGTATGAAGTTCTGATATTGAATCAGTAATTTAAAAAACCTACCAACCAAAAAACAAACAAACAAAAAAGTCTGGACCAGATGGATTCACAGCTGAATTATATCAGAAGTACAAGGAAGAGCTGGTATCAATTCTACTGAAATTATTCCAAAAAATAAGGAGAAGGGACTCCTCCCCTCTCACTCTATGAGGCCATCATTCTGTTACCAAAATCTGGCAAAGACACAATGAACAAAGAAAACTACAGGACAGTATCTTTGA
Source organism: Cacajao melanocephalus (assembly GCA_963573385.1). Classification (NCBI taxonomy): domain Eukaryota; kingdom Metazoa; phylum Chordata; class Mammalia; order Primates; family Pitheciidae; genus Cacajao; species Cacajao melanocephalus. The sequence continues at coordinate 16,168 of CAUYLG010037127.1, read as the reverse complement.
TTAACATAGACACAAAAGTCCTCAACAAAATACTAGCAAACCAAATCCAACAGCACACCCAAAGGTAATTTACCACAGTTAATTATGCTTTATTCCTGGAATGCAAGGTTGGTATAACATATGAAAATCAATAAATGTGATTCAGCACACAGAATTAAAATTTAAAAGTTGGGTGCAGTGGCTGACTCCTGTAATGCCAGCACTTTGGAAGGCCAAGGCAGGTGGATCACCTGAGGCCAGGAGTTCGAAACCAGCTTGGCCAACATGGCGAAACCCTGTCTCTACTAAAAACACAAAAATTAGCTGGGTGTGGTGGCACGTGCAGGCACTCAGGAGGCTGTCACAGGCACTCAGGAGGCTGAGGCATGAGAATCGCTTGAGCCCAGGAGGCAGAGGTTGCAGTGAGCACTCTAGCCTGGGGATAGAGTGGGACTCTGTCTCAAAAAAAAAAACAAATCACTATTTCAATAGATATGAGACAAACTTTTGATAAAACTTAACATTCTTTAATGATTAAAAAAAAGTCCTCAACAAACTAAGAATTAAAGAAACACACCTCAAAATAATGAAAGCCGTCTATAAGAAATCCACAGTCAACATACGGACCAGGCAAAAGCTGGAGGCATTCCCCTTAAAAACAAGAAGAAGATAAGAATGCCCACTCTCACCACTTCTACTCAACGTAGTAATGGAAGTACTAGCCAGACAAATCAGTCAAGAGAATGAAATAAAAGTCATCCGAAGAGGAAAAGAAGAAAGTAATATCATTTCTGCAGATATAATTCTATACCTCGAGAGGCTGTGCCAAAAGTATCCTAAAATTGATAAGGAACTTCAGTAAAGTTTCAAGATACAAAATCAAAGTACAAAAATTAGTAGCATTTCTAGACACCAATAACATTCAAGCTGAGAGCCAAATCAAGAACATAATTCTATTTACAATAGCCATATACACAATGAAAAAAACCAAACACCTAGAAATAGATCTAACCAATGAGTTTAAGATCTCTACAAGAGGAACTATAAAACACTGTTGAAAAAAATAATAGACAACACAAACAATTGGAAAAACATTCATGGTCATAGAAGAATCAACATCATTAAAATGACCATACTACCCAAAGCAATCTAGAGATTCAATACTATTCCTGTCAAACTACCAATGTCGTTTTTCACAGAATTAGAAAAAAACTATTCTAAAATTCATATGGAATTAAGAATGGAAAAAAATAGTGTACCAAGTAAAATACTGTCATATTAGTTAAAATACATATTATATCAAAACATGTCCCAAGAGACAAGAAAGAGCATTATACAATTATAAAAGGGTTCATTGTCAGGAAGCTGTAATAAATATTAACAATATGCACCTAACATCACAGCTCCCATATACATGCAGAAACCAGCAAACTTTTACAGAATTGAAGCAATAAATAGCCAGTAGTACAATAGTAGTAGGAGATTTCCATACTCCACTTTCAGTAATGGAAAGAATAAAAGAGACAGAAGATCAATAAGAAAACAGAGGACTTGAACAACACTATAGACCATCAGACCTAACAGTCATATATAGAACTGACCATTCAACTGCAGAATACACAATATCCTTAACCATACATGACATATTATCACAGATAGACAACCTGTTAAGCCACAAAAAAAAAGTCTTACAAATTTAAGCAGATGAAAATCACACAAAGCATCACTGCTTACTACAACAGAATAAAACTAGAAGTTAAGAACAGAAGGAAAAATGGCATGTCCACAAATATGTGGAAATTAAATAAACTCTCAAACATACTCTTGTTCAAGAGTTTGAAGACAATACTGTTAAGATGCCAATACTACCCAAAATGATCTACAGATTCAAAGTACTCTCCATCAAAATGTTAATGGAACTTTTTGCACAAGTATTAAAATAGTCTAAAATGTCTACGGAATCTCAAGAGACCACAGATGGATAAACAATCTTGGGAAAGAATAAGAGACATCATACTTTCTGATTTCAAAACATACTATAAAGCTATTGTACTCAAAACAGTGTGCTACTGACAGAAAGATAAATAAAAGATGAAACATATTGGAGAATCCAGAAATAAATCCTCAAGTATATAGTAAACTTATTTTCAATAAGGGTTCCAAGGATCCACAATGAGGAAAGGACAATCTCTTCAACAAACAGGGTTGGGAATATTGGAAACCGACAAGAGAAAAAATAAAGTTGGACCTTACCTTGCACATTTACAAACATGACTCTAAATGGACTGAGTTATTTTTTGTAGCAACTGTAACTTACATTTTTTATTTTCTTTTTCAGATTGTTTTCTATCAGCACACAGAGATGCTACTGATATTTGTATGTGATTTTGCATCCTGCAACTTTACAGAATTTGTTTATTCTAACAGTTTTTTAATGTCATGTTTATGTTTTTTTTTAATATACAAGGTCATTTTGTCTGTAAACAAGGACGATTTAACTTTTTCCATTCCAATTTGGATGCCTTTTATTTTTCTCTCTTAACTAATTGCTCTGGCTAGGACTTCCAGTACTATGTTGAATAGGAGTGGTGAAAGTGAGTATCCTTGTCATGTTCCAGATCTCACAGAAAAAGCTTTCAACTTTTCCCTGTTTTGTATATTAGCACTGGTTTGTCATATGTCTTCACTGTGTTGAGATATATACTTTCTATATATAATTTGCTTAAGTTTTCACTATTAAGAATGTTGAATTTTTTCAAATGTTTTTTGTGTATACGAATAACTACAAAAAATTAAGATACTCAGCAATAAACTTAAAAGGTGAACGATCTCAACACTGAAAATCATAAAACATGGATGAAAAAATAAAATACACATGAATGAATGAAAATGTATTGTGTTTATATATTGGAAAAGTAATATTAAAATGGGCATGTTGCCCAAAGTGACCTATAGATTTAATACAAGTTCTAACAAAATACCAATGATATTATTCACAGAAATAGAAACAAACAAACAAAACAAAACAAAAAACCTAAATGTACATGGAACCACAAAATACCCTGAACCACCAAAGCAATCCTGAGCAAAAGGAACAAGGCTGAAGGCATCACACTACCTGACTTCAAAATTTATTACAAAGCTACAGTATCCCAAATAGCATCGTACTGGCATTAAAACAAACACATAGACCAATATGTCCAATGAGTCCATAAATAAATTCATGCACCTAAAGCTGACTGATTTTTAATGAAGATGCTGAGAACACCCTTTGGAGAAAAGACAGTCTTTTAAACAAATGGTACAGGGAAAACTGAATATCCATATGCAGAAGAATAAGACTAACCTAACCCTAACCCTCATCATATACAAAACCCAATTTAAAATGGATTAAAGACTTAAATGTAATGCCCTAAACCATGAAACTATTAGATGAAAACAGGGCAAATACTTTAGAACATTGGACTTGGAAAGACTTCAAAGCAAAGGCAACCTAAGTAAAAACAGGCAACGGAGACTGCATCAAACTAAAACACTTTTGCATATGAAATGAAATAACAGAGTGAAGAGACAAAGTAGACAATGGGAGAAAATATTTGCAAACTATACATATGACAAGAGGTTAATATCGAGTATATAAGAAATTTGAAATCTCAAAATAAAACAAACATATAATCCAATTTTAAAATATGCCAAAGAGCTTCATAGACATTAGTAAAAAGAAGACATACAAATGGCTAACAAAGATGCTTAACATCACTAATCATCAAGGGAATGCAAATCTAAACCACAATGAGATCCGCCACACTCTAGTTAAAATGACTATAAACAAAAAGGCAAAAATATAACTAAAACAAGTACTGGTGAGGATGTGAAGAAAACGGAACACATATATACTGCTGATGGGACTGTAAAATAGTATGGCCACTATAGAAGAATATGGTTCCTGGAAAATTAAAATACAGCTGTCATATGAAAAATTAAAAATACGGCTGCCATATGATTTAGCAATTCCACTACTGGGTATATATCCAAAAGCAAGGAAATCAATGTGTCAAAATATAGCTGAATTCCCATGTTTACTACAGCACTCCTTATAATAGCCAAGATATGAAATCAATCCAAATGTACGGCAAGAGATAAATGGATAAAGAAAATATGTACATGCACAATGAAACACTATTCAGCCATTAAAAAAGAATAAAATCCTGTCCTTTGCAATAACATGGATGAACTGTGAGATATCACGTTAAGTGAATAGGCCAAATGCAGAAAGATAAACCCTTCATGATCTTACGCAAATGAGTAACCTAAAAAAAAAAAGAATGAAAAAAAGGGCAGGGAATCTCAGCACTTTGGGAGGCCGAGGCATGCAGATCACTTTAGGTCAAGAGTTCAAGACCAACCTGGCCAACATGATGAAACACTGTCTCTACTAAAAATACGAAAAATTAGATGGGCATGGTGGCATGTGCCTGTAATCCCAGCTACTCAGGAGGCTGAGGCAGGAGAAGAGCTTGAACCCAGGAGGCAGAGGTTGCAGTGAGCTGAGATCACGCCACTGCACTCCAGCCTGAACAGAGCTAGACCCTGTCTTAAAAAAAAAAGTTGATATAAGCAGACAGTATACAGTGGTTACCAGAGACTAAAGGGGGAGGAATAGAAAGATGTTGGCTAACAGGTTTAAAGTTACAATTACATAGGAGACATAAGTTCTGGTGTTCTATTATACAGTAGGATAACAATGGTTATCTCAATCATTAAAAAAAAAAAATCACCAAACTCAAAGACAGGTCATTTGAAAGTAACCAACTAGAAAAAAAAAAAATGAAAGCATGAAGGAAGCATATAGGCTGTATAGTATATCATAAAGTGAACAAATATACACATTTTAGGCTTTTCAGAAGAAGAAATAAAGAGGAAAAACAGATAAAGATATAATGTCTTAAAACTCCCCAAATCTGAAAAAGGATATGAACAACCAGTTTCATAAAGCTCAAAATACCTATGGCAAGAAGAACCTAATGAATATTTCCCTGGGACATATTATAATTAAATTGTCAAATTCAAAGACAAAACAAGAACCATGAAAGCCACATGAGATAAAAGATTCTTCACATACAAGGGAAACTTTATAATGTTATTAGTAGATTTTTTAGCAGAAACCTTACAGACCAAATGGGAGTGACACTATATATTCAAAGTGCTGAAAGAGGGTGAAAAAAAGGCAACTAAGAAGGCTATATACACAACAAAAGCATCTCTTAGAAATAAAGAGAGATGAAGACGTTTCAAGACCACGCCCCCCTCAAAAACGTTAAGGGGAATTCATTACCACTACACCTGTCTAGAAATGCTAAAGGACTAAAGGGAATTACTCAAGATGAAATGACGAAATGCTAACTAAATATGAAAACATTAAAACTACAAACATCACTGGAAATGGTAAATACACAGTGAAATTTGGAATACTCAGTGTAATGGTGCTGCATTAAATCACCTTTAATTTTAGTATAATAACTGTAAAACAAAAATATTTTTAAAAAGTATAGCTATGATAATTTGTTAATGAATACACAATATAAAAAGTTTTAAACTGTGACATATATAGTAAAAAATGTGTGAAGGGGAGGAAAATTGTAGAGTTTTTCTATGCATGTAAGTTGAATTATTATCATGTTAAACCAGACTGTTATATGATGTTTTATGTAAGTCTTATTATCATTGGAAGAAAAACTGTAGTAGATACAAGAAAAAGAAAAAGTAATCAATGTATATAAAAACAACATAAACAAGACAAAAAATTAACAAAACCAAAGGGAAGATGGTATAAGAGGAAAAAAGAAACAAATGAGGACCCTGCTGGAGCCACTGCTGCCAGCGACATGTTCAAGGTAATTCCGAGGTCCATGGGGCCAGCCAGCCTGAGCTTGCTCACCTTCAAAGTCTATGCTGCACCAAAAAAGGACTCACCTCCCAAAAATTCCATGGAGGTTGATGAGCTTTCACTCTACTCAGGTCCCGAGGGTCAATCGAAGTACGTGGAAGAGTCAAGGAGCCTACTTGAAGAAAGCATCTCACAGCTCTGACACTACAGCGAGCCATACACAAGCTAGTGTCAGAAAATGTACTCCTAAAGTAAGCCCAAGATGCAAAGTTTGGTTCAATGAGGGTTAGACAGCTATGACTATCTCCAAAATGCACCTCCTGGATTTTTTCCAAGACTTGGTGTTATTGGTTTTGCTGGCCTTATTGGACTCCTTTTGGCTAGAGGTTCAAAAATAAAGAAGCTAGTGTATCAGCCTGGTTTCATGGGATTAGCTACCTCCCTCTATTATCCACAACAAGCCATTGTGTTTGCCCAGGTCAGTGGGGAGAGATTATATGACTGGGATTTATGAGGATATATCATCATAGAAGATTTGTGGAGGGAGAACTTTCAAAAGTCAGGAAATGTGAAGAATTCACCTGGAACTAAGTAGAAAACTCCATGCTCTGCCCATCTTAATCAGTTATAGGTAAACACTGGAAACACCACAGAACAATCAGTATTTCTACAGAAAAATGGCAGAGAAGTCAGTATTGAATGTATTAAATTGGCTTTCATCTTCAGGAAAAACTAGACCAGACTTCTGTTATCTTGGGTGATACCATCCTACAAGCACACTAATCTGAAACCCTTTCACCTAGAGATAATGTATAAGCCTTAGATCTCCTCGTTCTCATGTTGCTATTTATGTACATAATTAAAACCCAAGTTAAAAAAAAAAAAGAAACAAATGAAGTATAAAATTGAAAAAAAAATAGTTACCTAGCAATAATTACATATAAAGAGATTAAATTATCCAATAAACAGATACCAACATAGACTGAATGTCACTTCCAAAATTTAGGTTAAAATTTAATAGCCATTGTGATAGAATTAAGAAGCTGGACTTTTAAGAAGTGATTAGGCCATGAGAGCTCTGCCTGAGTGAATGTGATAATGTTCTTATCAAAGCAATGGGTTAGTTACCACAAGTGTGTGTTTGTTATAAAAGGGAGCTCTCTTCTCCTCACACCTTTGGCTTTGTTATTATGCAGCAAAAAGGTCTTCACCAAATGCCAGTGTCATGCTCTCTGCCTTCCCTGTCTCCAGAATCATAAGCTAAATTAACTTGTATTCTTTATAAATAACCCATTTCTTATAAAAGACCCTGTGATATTCTGATATAGCAGCACAAAACAGATTTAAAACAGAGAGTGGCTGAATGAAATTTTAAAAATCCAGTGATAGGTTGCTTACAAGAGACTCACTTTTGATTTAAATAGGCTAAAAGTGAAAGAATTGGAAAGGATATTCTGTACATATGATAAACAAAAGAGTCCAGCCAAGGGTAGCTATACTTACATCAGACAAAACAGACTGACAAAATCTGTCACAAGAGACAAAGGAGTTAGTTATATAATAATAGAGAGGTTAATCTGTCCAGAAGATAGAGCAATTAAATAGATATATGCATCCAACACAGGAATACCGAAATATATAACCCAAACATTAACAGAAGTAGGAAAAATACACAGAAATACAATAAAAGAGAATGTTAGCACCCTACTTAAAATGGATAGACCATTCAAGCACAAAATTAAGAAAACAGTAAACTCCTGTAATACTATAGACCAAATATACATATAACATCCCATCCAACAATATGAGAATACACATTCTTCTAAAAATACATGAAATATTCTCCAGGATAGATCACATGTTAAACCAAAAATAAAAAACAGTAAGTCTTTTCAAATTTAAAAATATTAAAACTCTATCAAGTTTTTTTTCTTTCTGATCGCACTGATATAAAACTGAAAATCAATAGCAAGAACAAAACTGGAAACTCACAAATATGTGAATATTAAACAACACACTCCTGAAAAATCAATGGGTTAAAGAAGACATCAAAAGAAAAATCAAACATATCCTGAGACAAATGAAATTGGAAACACAAGAAGCCAAAACTTCTGGGATGCAACAAAAACAGTTCTAACAGCTAAGTTTATAATAATAAAGTCATACAGTAACAAAAAGAAGATGTTGAATAAGCACTCTAACTCTAATCCTCAAGAATCTTGAACAAGAAAAATAAAATAATCCCAATGTTAGCATAATTATGGAAATAAGAATTAGAACAAAAAGTCAATAGAAAGACAGAAGAAAAGAAAGACAACAGAAAAGATCAAAGAAACTGAGTTGAGTTTTTTAAAGAAAACAAAACTGAGAAACTTTTGGCCAGATTAAGCAAAGGAACAAAGAGAGAGAGGACTCAAAAAATTACAAATGGGCTGGGTGTGCTTGCTCATGCCTGTAATCCCAGTGCTTTGGGAGTCCATGGAGGGTAAATCACTTGAGCTCAGGAGTTGGAGACCAGCCTGGGTAACATGGTGAAACCCCACTCTCCAAAACATACAAAAATTAGCTGAGCATGATAGTATGCACATGTAGTCCCAGCTACTTGGGAGGTGGGAGAATCAACTGAGCCCAGGAGGTTGAGGCCACAGTGAGTCATGATCATGCCACTGCACTTTGGCCTGGGCATCACAGTGAGACTCTGTCTCAACAACTAAATAAATAAATAAATGAAAGAAAGATGAGTCATTACAACTGATACCACACAAAGAATAATAAGAGACTACTATGAACAATTACAGGATAACAAATTGGATACCTTAGAAGAAATAGATTCTTAGAAATGAATGACTGACCAAGATTAAATCATGAAGAAACAGAAATACTGAACTGACCAGTAATAAGAAAAGAGATTGAAGCAGTAATAAAAACATCCAATGAGAAAAAGCCCATGACCAAATGACTTTATGGGTGAATTGAATCATACATTTAAAGATGAATTAATGACAATCCTTCTCAAATTCTTCCAAAAAACTGAAGGGAAAAAACGTTGCCCCTTAGTTTGCATGTAAGGAAAAGTGGGCATGTAAGTACATGGCTGCAGCACTGCTCCTCTCAGCACACAGCCTACAGGGGAGCCTTCTTCCACAGGAGCAGTCACAGAGCTGCAACACTGCCAGCTCAGTAAAGCTGTTTTCCTCTACCACTAGCTTGTGCTTGAATTCTCCCTGAGTGAAGCCATGAACTTTACCAGGATAAGCCCCAATTTGGAGGCTTACCTGCCCTGCAAGAAAAGCAAGTAAGAAAAAGAAATAAAAGGCACTTATATCAGCAATGAAGAATTAAAATTCTCTCTGCTTGCAGACTAGGTGATTTTATATATAGAAAACCCTAAAGAGTATACAAAAAGAAATGGAGCTTACACACCCATTCAGTAAAGTTGAGGTCACAAAATTAACATACAAAGATTAGTTGCATTTCTATATACTAACAATAAATGATCTGAGAAAAAAAGTGAAGCAAACCATCCAATTTATAATAGCATCAAAAAGTATAAAATTCTTATGACTCCATTTAACAAAGGAGGTGAAAGATCTGCTACAGTAAAATCTGTAAGATATTGATGAATGTAACTGAAAAAGACATAAATAAATGGAAAGATATCCCCTGTTCATGGACTGGAAAAACTAATACTCATAAAATGTCCACACTACACAAAGTGATCTACAGATACAATGTAATCCCTATTAAAATTCCAATGTCGGTTTTCACAGAAATAGAAATAAATTCTAAAATTTATTTCATTTTATACATATTTTTAAGACAGAGTTTCGCTGTTGCCTAGGCTGAAGTGCACTGGCATAACTGTGGCTCACTGCAACCTCTGCCTCCTGGGTTCAAGCAATTCTCTTGCCTCAGCCTCCCCAGTAGTAGCTGGCATTACAGGTATGCACCACCACACACCTGGCTAATTTTTACATTTTTAATAGACATGGGGTTTCACCATGTTGGCCAGGCTGGTCTTGAACTCCTGGCCTCAAGTGATCCTCCTGTCTCAGTCTCCCAAAGTGCTGGGATTATAGGTGTGAGTCACTGCATCTGGACTTCAAAGTTCTATAAAACCACAAATGACCCCAAATAGCCAACACAATTTTAAGAAAGAAGAATAAAGCTGAAGGCAGCACATTTCTTCATTCCAAACTATTACAAAGCTATACTAATAGTATCATACTGACCTAAAAAGACACATTGACCAATGGGACAGAATAAGGAAACCAAAAATAAGCCCATGTGTATAAGTTAGCAATGTTTGACAAGGGCACCAAGATATACAATGGGAAAAGTATGCTCTCTTCAATAAATGATGCTGGAAAAGGTGGATATTCATGAGCAAAAAGATGTAATTGAACATTTATACCATATATAAAAATGAACTCAAAAAGAATTAACTCTTAAGTGTAAAACCAGAAACTGTATAACTTTTGGAAGAAACACAGGAAACAAGTTCTTAGACATTAGCCTTGGTACTGATTTTTTAGATTTTGCACCAAATTGCACAATTAACAAAATCAAAAAACAAGTGTGACTACGTCAAAACAAAAAGTGTCTGCACAGCAAAGGAAACAACAACATGAGAAAGCAACCTAAGAACCTGCCTAAGGACTGGGAGAAAATCTATCTGATAAGAGTTTCACATCCAAAATATGTAAGAATTTCACACAACTCCACACCAAAAAAACTAAATCTGACTTAAAAATATGCAAAGGACCTGATCAGAAACTTCTCCAAGGATGACATAAAAGTGACAAACAGGTTTATGAAAGGTGTTCAAGATAATTAATCATCAGGGAAATGCACATCAAACCTCAATGAGACATCACCTCACATTTACAGAGAGATACCACAATGAGATATCAAATCATGAGATATCACCTCATACTGTTATAATAGCTATCATCAAAGACACAAGAGATCACAAATGTTGGTGACTGTGGAGAAAAGGAAACCTTGTACACTGTTGGTGGAAATGTAAATTGATCCAGCCATTATGGGAAAAAGCATGGAAGCTCTCCAAAAAATTAAAAATAGAAGTACCATATGAACCTGCAATTCCATTTCTAAGTATGTACCTAAAAGAAATACAATTTGGCAGGCTCAGTGGCTCATGCCTATAATCCCAACATTTTGGGAGGCCAAAGTGGGCAGATCACTTGAGGCCAGGAGTTCAAGACCAGCATGGCCAACATGGCCCAACCCCGTCTCTACTAAAAATACAAAAAAATTAGCCAGTCTGGTTGGCACATACATGTAATCCCAGCTACTCAGGAGGCTGAGATGACAGAATCTCTTGAACCTGGGAAGCAGAGGTTGTAGTCAGCTGAAATGGTGCCACTGCACTCCAGCCTGGGCAACAAAGTGAAACTCCATCTCAAAAATAAATTAATAAATAAAATCAGTGTGTTAAAGAGATATCTGCACCCCTAAGTTCATAGCTGATTATTCACAATATATAGTGGAATATTATTCAGCGTAATGAAGAAGGTAATCCTGCCATTTTTGACAACATATGGATGAATAGAACAGGTGGACATCATGGCAACTGAATAAGGTAGAGAAATACAAATACTGAATAATACCAGTTATTTGTAGAATCTAAAAAAGTTGAGCTCATAGAAGTAAAGTGTAGGACAACAGGTCCCAGCAGCTGAGAGGTGTAAAAATGGGGAGATTCTGGTCAAAGAGTACCAACTTTCATTTAAAAGATAAATAAATTCTGGGGATCTAATGTATAGACTTGTAAACTACATGTCTGTGAATGTAGTTTACAATAGTCTTGTATACTTGAGATTTGCTAACACAGTAGATCTGAAATGTTCTCTCCACAAAAAACCTAGCTATATGAGATAATTAATGTGTTAATTAATTTTATTGTATTAATCATTACACAATGTACACATATATAAAATCAAATTATCAGGATGTATCCCTTAAATATATATAATTTACAAGTGTGGGGAAAAAATCCACATGAAAGGAAGGAAGGAAAAGAAAGAAAATGAACATAAAGAACACACACTCATTAAGCTTCACACTTAACCAGACAAAATTTAAAATGTTATTAAATATAAGGTAAGAGTTGAGAGGTTACTATATACTGGGCAATGTTCTGAGCTCCCCATAGACATTCATTCAGTTAAGAATTCTACATAGTAAGTAATATACTAAATGATTTTATATATGTGGAATTTGTGCACGTAGAGCTTATATTTCTAATCTTAGTTTAGGCTAGGAAAGATGAAAAGTTGAAGTGAAATACAGGATCAGATTTTTTTTATATTTAGGAAGATTCTTTGTGCTCTGATGAAATTACTGAGTCTCAATTTTTGTAGGATCATCATGGAAACCACCATAGCATTAGAAATTAAAACACCAGAAAATATGTGACATCTGTCCACAGAATTCCTGGAACTTCTAAAAAAAAATTCCACTGTCTATCACTGCCCTCACACACTTCTGACATGAGGCAAAAACAGAACTTTAAAAGTGGTTTCACGTAGAGGTAGAAACATGCACAGACTTCCCCAGAGCCCCCAAATCAATGGAAGAGCATCAGATCACACAGGCCCTCACAGGCCAAGGGGAGCACTTTGGCTGTCACTGTGCATTTGATGGTGGATCACAGAAGGTGAAGGAGAATCATTAGATCATTTCAGAGCATGAGACAGAAGATGTCCTCTGCGACAGCAAGAGAAATAAACTCAGGCTTCTCAAAAATCATTTCCATTGGAGAACTTCCCAATCCACACTTCAAGGTCTGGTTCTTTCCTGACTTCTGGACCTCTCACCCATGTCATCTATTCATTCACTCCTGCCTACCTGGCTGGATGGCTACTGTCTCCACACTCTTCACATTCCAGGGCTCTTTCCTTTGCTCCAAAAAGGTGATCAGGTCCGGCTTAGAGACAGCAAGACCTGTTTTATTAGAAAAAAATCACATGACTCTTGCTGGGAGTTCTTTAATTGCCAACTCAGTAGGGTACTCAGAAAAGAGGGAACATTAGAGAGGATTCTAGAAAATTACTTCCCCAAATACTGTTTCCTGTCAGCTTCTTTAAAATATTTAGGAAGTATTTTAAATATGGGAATCCTGAGATTCACTTCCAAGTATGACTGAATCAAAAATAAGGAGAAGGAACTGGATTTTAAACTGTGGGCAATGATAGTTTATATCATTCAATTTCTAGAATCACCATTAAACTAGAGTGAAGCCTGTACGTCACCCGGAAAAGGGGAAAATATTAAGATCAAACATTAGGAAGTTTTTTTTCTACAACAAACCCACAGTTTTTTTTTCCTGGAAGTAGGAATCTGAATTCATTCATATAAAGCATAAGCTCCCAAGAGACATTCTACAAAGGAAAGAAATAAAACCCTTAGTTATTAGGTATTAGACATTCCAAAGACAAGTAATCCTCACCCAGACAAACCAGGTTTCTGTAGTTCTCTAACATCACAACCCCATACAAATTCTTCTGATCTGAGTCCAGGTGTTCCCACTCCTCCAGAGAGAATTCTATGGCCACATCCCTGAATGTCAGCAGTCCCTGAAATAAAAATAATTAACACATTGACCATGTGGCCATGGGCAGAGTTCATCACTTGACCCAAGATGAAATAAGAGAGTTAAGACAACTGATTGATTTATGAGTAACCTGAAATATTCAATAAGATACTTTTAAACACAGTAATATTTTCTAGCGTATTCTCTAAACTGTGGAAAGAGAATGACGTAAGATCCACAAAACCAGTGTAGATACTATGCCTATATGGAATATAAAATATAAAACTAAGGCATCAAGGCTGGGCACAGTAGTTCATGTCTGTAATCCCAGCACTTTGGGATGCCAAGGTGGGTGGATTACCCGACATCAGGAGTTCGAGACCAGCCTGGCCAACATGATGAAACTCCATCTCTAATGAAAATGCAAAAAACTAGCCAGGCCTGGTAGTGGGCCCCTGTAATCCAAGCTACTCAGGAGGCTGAGGCAGGAGAATCGTTTGAACCAGGATGTGGAGGTTGCAGTGACCCAAGATCGCGCCATTGTACTCCAGCCTGGGCAACAAGAGAGAAACTTTGTCTCAAAAAACAAAAACAAACAAAAACACCCAAAAAATAAAAAATGAAGGCACCAACATAGAAATATATATTTTTGAGAGTTTTATTTACATGATCCACAATCAGTTGTGTATAATTGCCAGGTGGAAAAGTCATGGTGACTTAGAGGCATACTTCGCAAATTTTATTGTATTCAACAATAAACTGGAGAACTTGTTCAAATGCAGATTCTGATTTAGGAGGTCTAGGGTTGGGGCTAAGTTTCTGCATTTTTAACAAGCTCACAAGTGATGCCAATGCCTCAGGTCCAGAGGCCACACTTTTGAATAGTAGAGAGGTAGAACACTGAGGAAAGAATTGAGGGATAATGTGAAATTGAGGTTTTTATGAAATTTACAGGTTATAACATAATAGCAAGAGTAGTAGAATCCTTTTTGAACATTTACTATATACTAGATGTCATCCTAGCAGTTCTTCATGTATTGATAAAACCATAAAGATAATCTATGTTAGAAACAACAGTATTCTTCCTCTTTTATAAAACATTTTGCGAACCATCCTCCTCTGAAGCCCGAACATTTTTTTTTTTTGCCAAATTAGTAGAGCTTGTATTTTACCCTAGCATGTAACTTAGAATTCGTTTTAAAGGAACACACAGGCCAATATGCAGAGACAACCATAAAAGAATGTTCAGAGCAGGTGTCATAACTGAGAATGATGACAACAAGAAGGCAGCAACACAAAACTGATCAAATGCTGCTGACATCATATGCACACACGTACACAGAAACGGTAACTGTACATACCTGATAAGTGACAGGACATTTCTTAATAAAATTAAGAAATAAGAAATAAAATTAAGAAATATTTTAAATTGTGTTACAACTATAAAACTCTTTGTGGATGATCCCTTTTTCTGTTTTTTAAACAAACTATGAAGACCAATACATACAATGATATAAACTAAAATAAGAGCTTGTTTTTCTGAGTCTTTTTTTTCCCCAAGTTTTTGTTTTATTTTTTCTATGTGCTGTGTTATATTTTAGAATTTTAAGACAATAGACATATTAATCATATGTTAATTGTTATCTTTCTCTGAAAATACAGAGAAGGAGAGTATGCTGTGACATGAGTAAAATAAAAGAAAACCTACAGAACGCAGGCTTGTTTCAGAACTTCCAGTTTCAAAAAATCAGTATCTACAGTCAACAAATGTGAGAGCCTTCACTTTCTAAAGCAACCTACAAGCAAAGGGAAACTAAGAAGAAATGAGAGTCTCTGGATTAGACATGATGGTTTATACGCATCACTCAGTAAATCTTCCCTCCTAGATACTCATTCACAACAAAGAGACAAATAATTAAATAGTGAAGGAATCTGGCCAAGAGCACCTGAACCAGGTGAATGAAGTTAGCATCGACTGTAATGACACAAATTGGTATCAGTGCTAATGCACAGATGGACCCATAATCATTGCTGTGATACCAGTGGGGGAAAAAAGTAAATCATAATCTGAACATAATTATAAACAAGACCTGTAGGGGAAAATAACAGGTGTTCATATTTCTTCAAACTGGCCATACGACCCTACTTAGAAGCCTGGGCTGAGACCCACTTAGCTAAGCATTACCTCTTAAGCTTCATATGCATAGACATCATTTGGTATTCTGGAGCCTGTGCTAAGTTATATGATTCTGCAGGTTTGGAAAGTTTCCATGAACTGGCTTTATTAGTAGCACTCAGCTAGAGGTAGTGGGCACAGCACAGAGTCCCTTACAAGCAATACTCTTAATCACAACACAAATGCTTTTCATTCACACTGAGGACCACCAAACACCTGAAAAATCACACCCTTTGCCAGCCATTTAAAGTCTACAGAAGGCTAGAGGAGACAGTAACATCTAAGGCAGCATTTGGAAAACAGCATGGATACCTGCATTAAAGCAGTGTTTACTGAGCTTGTACTATGTGCTCACAGCATGCACTGTGCTGAGAACATCACATGGTGTGAGTTAAACCACATAAACCCCTGAGATGTGGGTCCTGAATATCCCATAATTCCCAGCAGGATTTAGATGATGGCCCAGCCTTTCCATTTCTTCTTCTGTTTCCCTGTCACTATAAAAGCTAACTATACACAGATGGGAGGGATACGGAAAGGAAGGGTGAAGTTCAGTTCATAAGGATTT